>CAIGRO010067997.1:0-12499 GCA_903798355.1 Fraxinus baroniana
GAATAAAACTTCTTGTACATTAATTGGTTGACATGGAGTTTGACACTCCATGTATTTTCAAATGCAAATGGGCGGGAAAGTGTATTTTATTTTAAAACTGTCAACTCATGCCACAAGATGTGGCACAATGTAAAACTTGATGTCAAATGAAGTGTACATGTAGCATGATTGAACGTATGAATACTATGTCAGATTCACGTGAAGCTAAACGGCTTCGTTTTGCCATAAATTAAGGCTAAACGACGTCATTTTGTCCACATTAGGAGATAAAAAAACGAAATTCATAAGCACTAGCAAAAAAAGAAGAAAAAAAAGAAGGTGGAAATAGATTTACACACTGCTCCTATCAACGGTAAGGATCAGGCGAAAAAAAAGGGCTATAGTGAGAGAAAAATGGAACTAATCACTGTTCACAGCTACAGTGAGCATTTCTCTTTTTTATGAACAATGCTGTAAGTGCATGGAATTTTTCACAAGAAAAATACTTGGCGGATTTGCATTGGAAGGAAGAAAAGGCCGACGACATGTCATCACCTTGTTTTTATTCGGTTGAAAACTTTATTCCTTTTTTATATAATAGGGATACATTTTTGGTGTGTTTGATGAATATTATTGATGAGATGATGTGTTTTAAGAAATGATATGATGTGAAATATGTGGTAAAGAAAAGCTATTGATATAATGTAAAATATTTTATTCGATACAGTTTAAAATTCAATTAAAATTGAAAATATAGTCATTATTGAGTCTTACTCGTCTAATAAAAGTTAACAATAACGGTTAGTTTTCCAATTTTAATCTCTACCGAATATGCCCGAGAAGAAGCAAAAATCGTGGATTTGAAAAAGGCGTGGCCGGGTAACGTATGAATACTATGTCAGATTCACGTGAAGCTAAACGGCTTCGTTTTGCCATAAATTAAGGCTAAATGACGTCGTTTTGCCATAAATTAAGGCTAAACGACGTCATTTTGTCCACATCGAGATAAAAAAAAACGAAATTCATAAGCACTAGCCAAAAAAGAAAAAAAAAAAAAGAAGGTGGAAATAGATTTACACACTGCTCCTATCAACGGTAAGGATCATCAGGCGAAAAAAATGGGCTATAGTGAGAGAGAAATGGAACTAATCACTGTTCACAGCTACAGTGAGCATTCCCCTTTTTATGCACAATGCCGTAAGTACATTGAATTTCAACAGAATTTTGACAATAAAAACACTTGGCGGATTTGCATTGGAAGGAAAAAAAGGCCGACGACATGTCATCACCTTGTTTTTATTCGGTTGAAAACTTTATCCCTTTTTTATATAATAGGGATACATTTTTTGTGTGTTTGATGAATATTATTGAGGAGATGATGTGTTTTAAAAAATGATATGATGTGACATATGTGGTAAAGAAAAACTATTGATATAATGTAAAATATTTTTGAAAAATGTGAAGTTGAAAATGACTTTTAAAAAATATATTTTGAAAGAATGTAGGTCAACGGAAGCTTTATCAAATTTTATTTAAATTTATTAAAAATCTGATTTTAGTTTCCACCGAGCAAGAGCTACTTTTCAATCAACAAATTAAAAGATAGATTAAGCTCAATAGTGATTGGACGGTTGTTGTTTATTTTGAATTACGCCGACAAATATTTGAACAAAACCTTCGTTAGAAATAAAATATGCTAATTAATTGAATGTTAACAATAAGAATGCGAAGAAAAAAAGTTGAAAATATAAGTGCAAAATAAATAAAAATTGAAAACTTTAATTGTAATAAAAATATTGTGTAGTTAACAATGATTGTGACATGAATATTATTATTTATTTTTTAAATAACAAATTACTAAACAAAATATTCTTCTCCTTTTTAAAATAGAGTACTCATTAGAAACTTTTAAGAATTCTTAAATACATTAAGACTATCTTAAGATGATAATTGACGAGAGAAGCTAGGAAATATCATCGTCTCGATGATTGGATAAGATAGCCCATAGAGTAACCAATCAAACCTGACACATCAAATTCCATTTCCGATCAACAACTTGGAGGTATGGCTGAGTGGCTTAAGACATTAGTTTGCCTTCGGGTGCCATCACAAGAACGAAGGAAACCCGCAAAGAACATTTGCACAAGGAGTGGAGCTTGGCCAAATTTTATAAAAGATTGTTTGAGCCCTCCATTTTATTGTAAAAATGCATTTTAGAATAATAAATTGATACTAATCAATATACATACATTGTTTTTCTCACTTAATCCATGTTTGATACACAGTAAAAATTTTATTTATATATTCATTTTCAACTACACATTCTTCAATAGAATAATATTTTTCATCACATCAATAATTTTTCCTTCTTTTTTAACCACACATTCTCCATCATTGCTATTTGAAAATATATTTTTTCAAAATAATACGGGTGAAACACACCATCTAATCCCTCTATTCTAGCTCATTTGTCCCCTCCCAATTTTCTTCCTCATAATCATCGTACTCCAATTAAACCCACTTCCGATAAAGAAAATAAATAAATAAATAAACAAAGAAACAGTTACTTTCTGAATTTCAATATATCTGTTTTGAAATTGTAGTGTGTGTAAATTTTTGATCGAAAAGGATTGATTGTAATTTCTTGATTTGGGTTTTCGTATCCGTTCAAGGATGTAGTTGAAGAATTCAAAAGGGAAACTTTTTGATCAATTGATTTATTGGATCCGGGGTGCGGGACGGTGACTTTTTTGGACGTGTTCTGTTTGGGAGGTGGAGGATTTCTATCCTAATTGTTGGAATTTAATCGGCTGTAATCTCGGTTTCTCTCTCTCTCTCTCGTTTTTTTTTCATCGTGAGCTGCCGTTGAAATTAGAAAAAAGAAATTAGGTTCTGGGTGTTGGGGGTGCTATTGGAATTTTTAGAATTATTGAGTTAAATCAATTGCCATGGAGCATGCTGTGGGGGGGAAATTTAAGCTTGGGAGGAAAATTGGGAGCGGTTCATTTGGTGAACTCTATTTAGGTATTTTTTTTTTCTTTTTACACGAGACTTGTTAATTGAATGAATTATTTTTATTTTATTTTTGGTCTTTTTATGTTACTGTAAGGAATTATTGTTCATCTTCATAAATCATTTATGCACCATTGACACAGGTGTGAACATACAAAATGGAGAAGAAGTAGGCGTCAAGCTGGTATGTTTTTTTTATTTTTTCCTTTCCCCATCTGTCATTGGCCTTGCTTGTGTTGTATAAGGTCCAGGCAACTCAATCCCTTGGACTGATTTATGTGATAGCATGTAATGTATTATGTATAATGGGCTTTTCATCGTATTATCAACATTTGAAGCAATTTTATATTTTTTCCTGATACATGGATCTATGGTTTTGCTTAAGTTTCTTTACTATATAAAATTTATAATCCTACATGTAGTGGGTAGAAATAATTTGGATGAAACAAGAATCATAGATATGCAGGAACAAATTTAGTTCAACCTCTTGTTTGGTTGGACAATTATCGAAGTTTGTCAACCACGACAACAAAGTTCCAGCTTAACACAACGAAATCCTAAACTTTACGTGAATTTTGATCTTGGACCATTTTTTTCGTAACTACTTCATTTTAGAATGGTGTTGTATAATAGTGGCAAACTTTGCTCAACTTGAACACTAAACCTTTCTTTTCTTGATAGATTGAGAAATTAGTAGTCTTCACATGCATCTTTCTTAGTTATGAAGATAATGCTGTTTCAGTTTGACTACTTAGGTTTGACTCTCAAAATCTCTAAGCACTCATGTGAAGAAGATGCAAGTTACTTATAGCATAAAACTTGAGAAGATACGAGTTAAAAGTGTTTTTTATAAAATTTTACGAGTCACTTATAAATTTTTATTGTAACTACTGCAATTACCAGGAATCTGTGAAGACCAAGCACCCTCAACTTCACTATGAGTCAAAAGTTTATATGCTTCTCCAGGGAGGAAGTAAGGCACACTCTCTCTCTCTCTCTCTCTCTCTCTCTCATTTGCAGTTCTGGATAAGATGGGAAATAAGTTATGGCTAACAGCATTCTGATTAACAGTAGTTTCCTTAATTTGATGCTAAGTGATATTTTTCTCTAGCAGCATATATCTGCAACCCTTAGCCATTCTCGACACCTGTTACATATTTCGGCAAAAAATAATTTCAAAATCAAAGGAGAATTGAACCATTAACCTGCTCTTCTAGCTTTACAAACTATGGAGTTAAATGATGATTTGAAATTTATTTTATTTTATTTTTTTAAAACTTGTATCTTTACAACGATAGGAACACTACAACTTCTGTTTTCTGTTTTATTTCTTTTCTTCTGGTCATATGTGATTCTTTTCAACTACATGTACACAAATTAAATTTAAACACAATGAATTTATAGAAATCTGTTCCAGTTGAAGTATGATTGTAAAATAGTCTTTTTCTGACTTATTAATCTCTCTGTTGTTGCTTTCTGCTTATCGCAGCGGGAATTCCCAACCTGAAGTGGTTTGGAGTTGAGAATGAATACAACATCATGGTTATAGACCTTCTTGGACCAAGTCTGGAAGATCTGTTCAATTATTGTAACAGGAAGTTCTCCTTGAAAACTGTATTAATGCTGGCAGATCAATTAGTGAGGATTTAAACTGTTTCTATAGACTATGATTCTAGCTGCCAACTGTTGTAGAATAACCAACTTGCAATTTTACTTTCAGATTAATAGAGTTGAATACATGCATTCAAGAGGATTTCTTCACCGTGATATAAAGCCTGATAACTTTTTGATGGGCTTAGGACGCAAAGCAAATCGGGTAAGTCTTCCCATCATTTGTGGGTCTCGTGCTCCTTTTGAATTATATGAGCATGCTCAAGGTGGTTATCAAGTATTTTATTTTCGGTTTATCAGATATACCTATTTTTTTGTCCCCTGGTATTCATATCCTCCAGGACTCTGGATCCAGCATTTTATTGGAAATTTTCTTTATTCTGTCATATATATCATAGATTTTATACGTCATTTTCCTTTCCTTTTCATTTAACTATATTGTATAAATTTTGAATTGGAATTCATTTTTGTCGAAGAAAGGTTTCGAATGTTCTATACTTAATTCTCATGACTAAATAAAGGAAATATTCCATACTATTAAAGGGTAGAACTTCTATTTACATGTACTTTTTGTTGGGCGCAATGGCAAATGGTTAGATGTTAAATGCAATAACTGTCACACCCAATTGCTCTGTGGATGATGGTGGTATATGTTTTCACTACAGTTCCTAGCATAATTGCAGGTTTACATCATTGATTTTGGTCTTGCCAAAAAATATAGGGATCTGCAGACTCACAAGCACATTCCATACAGGTACCTTTTGTGTATGTGCTCACTAGCTTAAAGTTTTGGTTTTGGGATACGTATAAAAGTCATGCCATATACCCGATGCTTCCACACGGTTGTTTAGTCTTCTCCCTTGATATACTTCTTGTGCTAAGTTCTCAATATTGTTTTGCAGGGAAAACAAGAATCTAACCGGTACCGCTCGCTATGCCAGTGTTAATACACACCTTGGAGTTGGTAAGTGATGCAACATATTTGTCTACATTGTTCCTATTCAGAAACACATGCCGTCTAAGACTTTTATTCAATCTAATTCAGTTTATTTAATTCATGTTTTAACTTTGATTGCAGAACAAAGCCGAAGGGATGATTTGGAATCTCTTGGTTATGTCCTTATGTATTTTCTGAGAGGAAGGTTTGTAGCATACTAGGGATTCCCTTTTTTATATTTGTTAGGCATTTTGTATACCTGTTTTAAATCTTTAGTCAACTATTGTTTAAAATTTTTGCATTTTCTAGCCCCTGTTTTGTACACAATATTTTTTTCATTCTCATTCTTCTACTCATTTTCAACTACACATTTTTCAATAAAAAAATATTTTCTATCATATCAATAACTTTTCTTTCTTTCTAAACCACTCATTATCCATCAATCTACTACTCCAGAATATATTTTTCCAAAATAACGTGACTCACACTCCTAATATATTCTACATTTTTTTCCCTATCTCAGCCTTCCTTGGCAGGGACTGAAAGCTGGCACCAAAAAGCAAAAATATGACAAGATTAGTGAAAAGAAGATGTTAACTCCGGTAGAGGTACACATCACGCCATGTGCATATTTTTTTAGGTGATATCATAGATAACACTAACTTGAAAGTCATGGTACTTAGCACAGTTGATTTGATTAATTTTCCTGCCTTGTAACCTACCTCGACTCACGATTGACATCTACTTGATTTCCACGCTGATACTAGTCCTTGTTATATGAACTAAGTTGCTATTTTTCACTTACGGTGAAGACTTCTCTCATTATAAAAACATGATTCAAAAAATTCATGCAGATGCATGAAGATTTTATTTTTCACCATTTTTATCATTAACTTGAGGGATAATTGCATTAGCGGTACTAAACTTTTCATTTAATAGCAGACTTTATCCAAATATTTCATTTGTGCTACCTACGTACCAAACCTTTCAAAAATTAGCATATGTGGTCCAATGGATGATTTATATTAGTTTGACCGTTATTTGACCATATAATTGACATTGACAATAATTTTGTCTAATTTTTAAAAGGGTAAAATGGTAACTTTACATTTTTTTATAATAAAATAACTAAAATCAAATTATTAGTTAAAATTAAAAACCAAAAACCAAATTCTTCTCCATCCACCCTACCTATCCCTACACCAAAACCGTCACCACCACTACCTAACTGCTCAACTGCACCTACCCAACGTTGATGCCACTGCCATCTCCTCCACCTCCTCCATTTCCATCTTCATTCCCATCATCCAACAATTTTTTTCTTCCCCAAAATTTTCATCATAAAGTTTTATTTCAAGACCAAGTATTGTCATTGGCAGATTTAAAGAAATTCAAAAATTGGTACGGAGATAAAAAGATTCCTATAAGCATTCAATCAAAGAAATCCAAAAAATGATGCGAAGACGTTATTGTTAAACTCACCAAAGAAACATAAACTGTAAAAATAAAGGATTCTCGATGGCTATTTCAGAAGTTTGAGTCCGATAGGTTGCAGCTAATTTTCACTCCGATGAATGGCGATGGAGATTTGGAGTCAAATTAAACTGTAAGTTGGGATGCTCAGGGCAAGAGTTTAGGAGTAGAGTTTTCTAGTTGGTGTTTTTCTTCTGAGAGTTAACGAGTATATTGGGGTTTGAAGATTTGGGAAAGAAAAATTTGCCGACGTTGAGTGGTTGCAGTTGAGTTGTTTGGTAGTTGTGGTGATGGTTTTGGGGTAGGGGTGGGTATGTGTGGTGTGGATGGAGAAGAAGTTGGTTTTTGGTTTTTAATTTTAATTTATTATTTGATTTTAGTTATTTTATTATAACAAATGTAAAGTTACCATTTTAACCTTTTAAAATTAGTTAAAATTATTGTCAATGTCAAATATATGGTCAACTAACGGTCAAACTAACAATAATTATCCATTTGGACCTCATGTGCTAATTTTTGAAAGGTT
This sequence comes from Fraxinus baroniana, assembly GCA_903798355.1. NCBI lineage: Eukaryota > Viridiplantae > Streptophyta > Magnoliopsida > Lamiales > Oleaceae > Fraxinus > Fraxinus baroniana. The sequence goes on from CAIGRO010067997.1 coordinate 7,539, forward strand.
TGGTACCGTAGGTGATACAAATGAAAATGTTTGGTTAAAGTCTGCTACTAAGTGAAAGGTTGGGTACCGTTACTGCGATTATCTCTTAATTTAATGGAATTGATTCTTGTTTAGCCCCTATTTGATACATTATTTCAAAACTCATTTGTAACCACACATTCTTCAATAAAATAATATTTTTTAAAATTCTTCAATAAAATAATATTTCCCATTATATCGCTATTTAAAATTCATTCTTTTCTCAATAATATCCATCCAACACATCCTTATTTTCATTAACTATTATTTTCTTCTTCCTGGATGCTAGATCTTGTCCATCATTTTCATCCCAGCACATCCTCCTTGAATTTGGTGATCCCCTTTGTGTTATATTACTTACTAGTGACAGTGGCTGAATGTTCACATGATTTTAAAATTTACAGGTGCTATGCAAATCATATCCATCTGAGTTCATATCATATTTTCATTATTGCCGATCATTAAGATTCGAGGACAAGCCAGATTATTCTTATTTGAAGAGGCTTTTCAGGGACTTATTTATTCGCGAAGGTATCAACTACTAAAACCATGCGATTTTGTTGTCATGTCCAACTTCTAGTTGTCAGTATGCAATAATTTTTTTTCTAATGTAATCATTTTATGCTCAACTTGTTGAGTTCTTTCTCGAGTACATTTTATTTCAGCTGACATATGTTGCAATATCCGCACCTTGACTTGTTATCTCCACAGGTTACCAATTTGATTATGTTTTTGATTGGACAATACTGAAGTATCCTCAGATTGGCACCAGTTCTAAAGCAAGAGTAAGTGCTTGCGGAGGTTTGAATTTATTTTTATCCTTTTACAAGGAGGATATACTAATTCATGCCATTGGTTCCAGAATCCCAGTGGCAATGCAGGGGCTGGAACTTCTGGTGAAAGACCATTAAAACCATCAGGTATACATGTTTAGCAGAAAGAACACCTGAAAATGAAGATTTTTGTGATATCTACATGAACTTGTGAACTAATGATGAACGAGCTTGAGTGAATACTGATTTTCTGCATTTTATTTGTCCCATGTACTTTCTTATTTCATTATCTTGAATTTTTAACTGTTCACATTATTTGAATTAACATGTCTGGTTTCTGTATACTATTTTAAGAGCTTGTTTGGTAACAATTAAAATTTAATTAAAATTGAAAATAGAGTCGTTATTGAATCTCACCTGTCTAATAAAAATTAACAATAACAGCTAGTTTTTCATTTTTAATCTCTACCAAACAGCTCATAATAGTGATTGGTAGATTTATTAATTATTATTGATTCTCCCTACTGATTTGGTTGTTTCATCTAGTGGGGCAAGATATTCGAGATAGATTCTCAGGTGCTGTTGAAGCCTTTTCGAGGAGGAATCCTGCAGGTTCAGGGTGTCATGGTGAACATTCAGGATACAGGGCATCAGAAGGTGTACCTTCATCCAAGGATGTGGTATTGTAGCTTTCGCTCCTCTCGCTATGCTCAAGCTGCTTCGCCCATAAAATTAGGTTTCAGAGCATGTTTTGCCTAAGATTTTAAGCAAGTAAAACTTTTAAATTTTTATTTCCAAACATATGTTACTCTTTTCTTGTAAATAAAAAAAATTACTTATTCTGATAATAGGTACGGGCAACTTTCTTAGTAATATATTTACAATTTTCAACCAAACATGCTCTTATTCTATTAGTGATTTCCCCTTGTGTTTCATTTTCTCGTGTCAATTTTTCTTACTAAAAGGTTTCTTATGATTTCTATTAAGCAGCAACCCGATACAGAAAGAGGCCAAACTTCTCGAAACGGCAGCACTTCAAAGAGAGCAGCAATTTCGAGCAGCAGACCAAGTTCCTCTGGTGGACCCACCGACGGCCACTCAAGTAGATTGATGTTGAGCAGTGGCCGCATCTCTACAACACAAAGAATTCAACCCGGCATTGAACCTAAATCATCTGCCTTCTATCGTACCGCAATTACTAAAGGCACTCACAGTGATCCTCTTCAAAGCTTCGACTTCCTCTCGATCCGTAAGTAAGCCTATGATTTTCATAAAAAGTAAAAATGTCAGATGAAGGATAAGCATAAGTAGTACTCTTTGTAAATGTGAAATTGTGTCGTGTCCCGTTTTTGCTTCCTGTTTGTAAGTTGTAATGCATAATTCTCATCCAAGGAAGTATTGAGTTTTATGTGCTGTAATTTTCATCACATAGAATGCTTGTTTATGATACGCAACCCTCTCATGTTGTCTTTAACGCACAGAGCTTTCGTTCCTAAAACCGAGTGCAGTAAAATTAGGGAAGACAATATCACAGTAAATGAGAAACAAGGGTCAAAAGTAGGATGACATTAAAATTTGGTGGTTCTCTTGTGACAAATTCATTAACAAGTAAAACCTACTTGATAATAAAACAAAAAGCCTTCCAAAATCCTACTACAAAATCTTAATATCCGTAACTTTGGTGGGAAAAACTCTTATGCTGCGGTCTCTTTCTTTAGCTTTGCAAGCTCCTGCCTCACAATGCCAGCCTTCTGCAGCATCAAATGTTAGTTGATCGGCACCACCACCAGTCAAATGTTAAGAGAGTAAAGCAAGTATTGAGCGCACAAGCACATTATATAATAACAAACATACACTTTAAACAATTACAGTAAGCCCTTGTTTGAGTCAAATTATTTTTTTCATTCTCGTTCTTATACTCATTTTTAATCACACATTCTTCAATAAAATAATATTTTTGTCACATCAATAATTTTTCCTTCTCTTTCAACCACATATTCCTCGTCACATCACTTCAAAAAAATGTATTCTTTCATTTTAATATGCACCAAACACACTCTAATTCTTTGATAACCGAAGTGATTTGATTCTGGATTAAACTAAAACTAGGAGAATTTGACATTTCACAGTAGATATGTAGTACTACCTTTCATTTGGTGATGAGTTCTTCAGAGAATCTCCAATGGTGGTATGAATTGGGTGTAAATTAGTATTTCCAAAACCCACTTTTGCATCCTTATTTACCTTAGTGGATCTAAATTCAAATTTTGCTCCAACTGGAAGATCTAAATCAACTTTTTGCCTCTTGTGGATGTAAAAAAATTTGATGGAAGGAAAATGCAATTTGCATTTCCTTTGCATCTCTATTAGAGAGATTTTAGACCACTTCGAAAATCCAAATCACAATTTAGATCTATTTTACACCACGATTGGAGATGCTCTTACACAAGTGTGTTGTTCAACATCACTAAAGGGATGTTTTCTGTTCTTTGTTCTCCATATTTCTTTCCTATAGCGTCTAGGCTTCTGATATTGCTTCAGCTTCTCTGAGGAAGCGATCATTAGCCAGCTTCCTCTAAAAGACAAAGCACTTCCAACATGTTGAAAAGTAACTTCTTAGTCTTAAAGGCATACCTAACAAACAGGCCCTTAAATTTATCTAATCTCAGAATGCACACACAAAAATTATTATAAAAAAGTACTCTTATCAAAACAATTCCGACCTTGATTTTTGCCAACATCAGCCTGAACCTGTCCAAATCATTTAGAGAGGCCCTTCTCTTCTGCACAATCAACTTCCTCCCCCAGGAACTGTTTTCCCATTTATTCTTGACATCTACGAAAAGAAAGTCGTAAAGTTTCATTTCACAGAACAATATAACCAATGCAAAGTAAGGTATTCTAAATTTAACACCAACCAGCAGCTTCCATAGCGGCAGTAAGAGTCTTTTTCTTCGGAACCCTATTGATGTCAATCTTTATGTCGGTAAGAGAAAGCCTCTTAAAGTTCATTTGGCTCCTAACCATGTCGGGTGCATCCACTAGAGCCTATAATTAAGCAAACGGTTTAAAATGCATAGTCAGGTTAGATTCATTTCATTTTATGAACACAAACAAGATTGATGGACGAAAAATGTCAATACTTACTTCGAATGTTTATCAACAACACTGGCATACGATACATTATAAAGAACATGCAGCTAAAAAGATTCATGAATTTCAATTTTAATCAAATTACAGTCAAAGATAGTGCAACCAATTAATCCAAGAAAAACGCATAATCCAAATCCAATAATCAAATCTATTGAAAGATGTATTATTCCAAATAACGTAGTCAAATTCACTTACTGAAAAAACAAAATCACGCGAACGGCATAAATAACAGAAAGTAACATAGATTAAATCCAAAACAATCCAATTAAAATGAACTAAAATCAAAATGTATTTAACGCACAAATCAAAGGAAAAACTTGTTAGACATACCCGGTTCTGGTCGATGACATCAACGATGACGACAAGCTGGCCATATTCTTTGCCGTAGTTGACAAGGGCCACTCTTCCGATCTCGACATACCTCTTGAATGGCTACAAACAAGAAACAACCCAAAAATCACTTACATTGCAGAGAAATTGAAACCTTATAAACAAATCTATATAGAGAGATCGTATAGAAAATGTTAAAAAGGCATAAAAGTTTTTGAGGGCCTCACCATTTTCGTTGAATCACTGCATCAACTGTGTGCAGGTAGATGTAGTGTGTGGAAGGGGTTAAGTTTACATTTAGGATTTGTGATGATGGAGTTATAGCTTTGCTAGGGTTTTGTTGGTTTGGATTGTTGGGCTTTCATTTAGGCCTGATTATGAACGCGTGGGGTCTTTTGTATGGACTCCTATTGGCCTCTCGTTTCACTATTTTGAAAAATACCCTTAAAATCATATGAAAGATTTTTAGAAAGTAAAAAATACTGTGTAAAATAAAAAAATGACATAAACTCAAAAAAAGTGACAAAACAATAAAAAAAGTGACGCACACTCTAAAAAGTGACACAGACTCAAAAAAGTGACAAATACCAAAATAGCACCATTCATTTGTGCAGCACCAATAATCATTTTTTTATCTTCTTAAAAATTGACAAAAACTTAAAAGGTGACAAAAAAACTAAAAAAAGT
>CAIGRO010068032.1:0-14806 GCA_903798355.1 Fraxinus baroniana
TTAACAATTCCTTGGAAAACAAGTTCTAGACAATTATTTTTCCTGGAATTCATTTTCTTTCCACCCATTTTCTACCATTGCAATCAAACGGACCCTAGTGATTAGTTTATTATAGCTTTTGATTCTTTGATTGTATTAGTTTACTGTAGCTTTTGATTCTTTGATTGTAGATAGTTGACTGTATTTGGTTTATGAATTATGATTTATAAGGGATTCATTAATTATTATGTATATATCTATGTTATCATTCTTATGAATTTACCTTTGCCCTTTGGTTAATTCACTATATATTTTTTTTTGATAATAATGAATGTCTGGGCCAGCTTGCGCGCACCTTGACTAATTTCATAAGACCTTGAAGTTTACAGTCGGGTACTCACCTCAGTGGCTCTGAGGGGATTAATTCATTATTTTGAATTGCTGACATCGTCATATCTTTTAGGGCGTGTTCGATAGAGATTAAAATTGAAAAATTAGCCGTTATTGTTGATTTTTATTAGACGAGTGAGACTCAATAACGGTTATATTTTCAATTTTAATTGGATTTTAATCGCTACCAAACGGGCCCAAAGTAAGGTAGGTGACGGAATTTCTAATGGAACTGGGATTGGGTGTTTGACATTCTCCAAAAGTGCAAACAAGTCCTGATAAATTATTAAAAAGATTACAAGGGTGTTTGGTAGAGATTAAAATCGGATTAAAATTGAAAAATTAGCCGTTATTGTTGACTTTTATTAGACGAGTGAGACTCAATAACGGTTATATTTTCAATTTTAATTGGATTTTAAGCACGATCGAACGCGCCCTTAATCTTTCTTTCTTAAGCTAATTCGAGCCCCATTTAACACTCAAATTTGAGCCCCTTTCACTAATCATGCATGTTATAGTTGTATCAGCATAAAAAAGTTTCTTCAACTTGAAATTGATTGAGATTTATTTTCGATCAACAATGTTACAACAAATATTGAATGGATTGTTCATGTTATTTATTAAAAAAGAAATTGTTGAACAACTCGACTATCCAAAATTGATTGATATTTTTGCCTCTAAAATCGCAAAACGAGTTGTATTTAAGTGATCGTTTAGAATATTCTTGAAATATTATTTAATTGAGATATAAATGTTCTGAATATTTCACTTTATTTGTTGTTTTATTGTTGAGTTTAAGTTAACAAATTTAATTCCATTAAACTCTCATAAATGAAAAAAATTGATTGATTGATATGATTTAGAAGCCAAATTCTGAAATGAAATTCGTCTCAGGTCGTGCGAAACACAGGTACGGCCCTACGTACTGGATACATAAATATTCTTTTTAGTCCGAAAATTGAATAATTTTATACTTACAAACTAAGGCCCTGTTCGGTATAGTTTAAAATCCAATTAAAATTGAAAATATGGTCGTTATTGGTCCCACTCGTCTAATAAAAATCAACAATAACTGTTAATTTTTCAATTTTAATACGATTTTAATCTCTACCGAGCACGCCCTAAGTATCATTTCATGTGACGTGGAGTGATATGATTAAGTCAATTTAATGTATGGGTTAAAATTGGTCTAAAGTGATAAGGTCATTCTAAAATTTTACAGAACTTTGTTGTACCATGAGGATTATTCCCAGATTGAACATAGCATCGTTTTCTAAATTTGTGAAAATTCTCTTGTCTTTACACATTTTATAAGCATAACATGCATATTCTCGATGGTTTATCATTATGTGTGGTATCCTCACCAACGGAAAATGTCTATTTATACAGTAAATCAATGCAATAAGCACAGAATGTGTGATTGAAATTTCATCAAAATATCTAAAATTTATTAATCCTGAGGGGTTGCTCAATTGATCATGTCTTGAAATTGCTCCTCAATGATCACTAATTTGAGAGTACCGGTTATAAACTTCAGGCCTCGTGGGATTAGTCGAGGTGCGAGCAAGTTGGCCCGGACATCCACGGTTATATAAAAAAAAAAATCTAAAATTTATTGACCCGATTGAAATTTCATTAAAAGTTCAATAATCACAAATGAAAATTTACATTTGAAAACTTTATTCACATTTGCATGTCGATAAAGCGAGTTCTTAAAGTTTACAAAGACTCATTTTAGTCTTCTATAATATCAATTTTGAAACTATTATTGGCCATAATTTTATCACTTGAAGAAAAACTTACTTTATTCGGGGTAATATTTCAATTACAATACTCGTCAAGAAAAAATAGTAAAAAATGCAAAGAAGTGGCTTTTTTAATCCAATAACAAAGAATTTGAACCAAGATTTCCAAATGGATTGAGGTCATGTAAAGAAACGCAACCCTGAGAAAATGATGATAGATCCTATGTATTGAGTTTTAACTATCATATTATGTTAATTTTTTGAAAAATGATTTAGTGTAAAGTGATTTTTAAAAATATATAATTAAAAAATAGAAATTTTTTTTAAAGTAAAAGTAAAATTAATTAAAAATGAGTGAGAAATAAAGTCACTTCCAAACAAGGCTTATAATCCCCACTTCACATTGCAAAGAGTTGGCGGTTAAAGTCGCGGGTAGCCTCACAACACCGCCACTGAACTCGTTAAAAACTAAAACCCCTCCAAATTCAGCACTGGTCACGCACTCTCCTTCAAATACGGTCTCCCTCTCTCAAAAAATTTAATTTTTGTTTCTACAAAACCCTAACACCCACTACCCTATCGCGCTCGTATACATTAATTGAATTGTAGCAGTAATGCGAGCATGATGAAAAACTCAACGAGGCCAAAGAAAAGTCTCAAGTCAGTAAATGCTTTTTGTCTAACGAATTACTCTTTTTGGCGTTTCTGCGTTTTTTTCAAAGTTACTTTTGTTGTTTTTTATGATTGTATTCGATTTTGGGAGCAGAATAAGGGAGATTATGAAGGAATAATTGTGGCTGCGAATGGCAGCGTGAAGGCGAAGCAATTGGCCGCGCAGCTGATACCAAGGTTTTTCAAGTACTTTCCTGAGCTATCGGAGCAAGCTCTTGACCAGCATTTGTATCTTTGCGAGGACGAGGAACTTGGGGTTTGGAATCTATTCTTCGTATAATGCTTTTTGGTTTGTGTATTTTGTTGATACTACAATATGAGTTTACATAAGCGGAATTCATTTACTAAATTGAACAGTTATTTACTATTCAGACTTTCGGGGATTTGAATTATGTTCGACTTATTACTGGTTTAGTTTAGGTCGCTGAGAGTAATTTACAAGTAGAATTGATTAAAGATATTATTTGATAACAAGTGAGCGGAAATCCATTCATTCTGTTATCTTTCCAGAATGCTTTGTTTTTAATTTTCGATTTAGTTCCATTTAGGTGAAAAGCTTGAAGCTTCAATAGTTTACTTCTTAAGAGTATTATATAGTTCCCTTCCATATAGGTGCTATATGATAGTTCCCCCCGAAACAAGCTAGCCAAAACAAGACCAAATGCTTTAGCAATTACTCGAAAGAATACTGCTATGTGAGTGGAAACTGAAAGGAGAAGGCAGTGAATGAAATGGCTTTCGTCTTACGTAAAAAAAATAAAAAACTGATGCTATGCCTTCTGGGAAGGAAATGGGGACTAATAATTGACACTATAAAAAACATTTCATTCAATTTTAAATTTTTATTGCAGGTTCAATTTTGCGTCCTAATTCTGTGCTACCAAACATGCTATTTTGTTCTGCTACCAAATATGGTCTCTCTTTGCATCCTTAAGCAAGCATTTTGTGGCTGTAAATTAAACTAGCATCGTAAAAGCGCTATAGCCATCCACTATAGGGAATTTATTCTAACAATTCCTTATTTGATATTTCCCAGAATGTATCGGTATTCACTTTTGTCTTTGTATTTGAAAGAAATTTATTAGTCAATATAATTTTGGGCGAGGTACATGAAAAGTGGGTTGATGCATGTTCACGTATGGTAACTTAAATATCTTTTGGGAACTCCACTAACTATTTATTGTTAAAGGTGCGAGTACAAGCTATACGCGGGCTTCCTCTTTTTTGCAAGGATACTCCGGAACATTTGGCTAAAATTGTTGACATCCTTGGTCAGCTCCTTGTAGCAGGTGATTAGCTTTTGGTATCTATTTTTTGATTCTTAATGATTTCAGTTTCTTGATTAGATAACAATATCATCCTTGATGTTTTTAGGAGATAATGTGGAGCGTGACGCAGTGCATAAAGCCCTCATATCTTTATTGCGGCAGGATGTTAAAAGTAGGTTCCAGTGGCTGTATTATATATATATTTTTCCTCATACCATCTATCTTTTCTTTTTCCTTTTTGAGAAGGGAGCATCAGTGAAGGATTCTGCTTGACTATGCTGTTAAACAACAAATATCATGAGCGCTCCAAAAGTTTTGTGATTTAATTGAACTCATTTCTCATCTAAATCAAGAACAATGAAGTAATACCTATTGGTAACTTGTGCAGATCCGAAATGTATTAATTTCAACATGTGTAAAAAACACCAAAGTTTATTGAAATTTGCGACTAATTTTTATGTTCTTCACAAACTTATTTTGTTCCTAATTAGTCACTTTAATATTTAAATTGTTTCAGTGACATCACCTAGTTAGTCTTCCATCCAATATTTAACCTAACTGCCTCTACAGAATTTCAATGTGTTCTAATCTACCATTTTTTAATGTCAAATGCCACTTGGGCAATTCGTGGGCACATTACACGAGTCAGTATCCTAGGTCTAAATTTTGTTTGGCATCTGACAAAATGCATCTACCATCATAGTCCATCATTTGGATTTTTATAATGCCTATAATCCACTTCTATGGGATTTACATTCTAAAAACCTGCTATCACTTCATTTTCATTGAACTACAGCAGACTGTGCTTATCTAGACTTTATTACTGCATTTACACATCGGGTTTGTGTATATGTTTGTATTCTGAAGCTGTTCAGTATGTCTGCTGCAGCTTCCTTAACAGCTTTATTTAGGCACATTGGAAGCACCGAAGATCGAAGTGCGGATGATATTAGCACTTGGGAGACCATACGTGAAAAGGTTCTCTGCTTTATTAGAGATAAGGTCAGGGATGCTTAATCTTTATGATGTTTTTTTTCATTTCAAAGAGGTCTTCTGGAAATGTTTGAATTGTGAATGAGGGCATATTGCAGGTGTTTCCTCTTAAGGGAGAGCTACTAAAGCCGCTGGACGAAATGGAGAGGCATTTAACTAATTTGATAAAGCAGGTATATTCTTGTTTAATATGGAGCATTGTAATCTTAGAGTTCTTTCTCTTTAATGGCTCATTTATTTTTCTTAATTGACCATTACTTTTCTTTAGTTCTACTGTTCTGATCTAGAAGCTCAACACTTGTTGACTCCCCACATTTCCTGTTGCAGAATTTGCAAGATGTGACAGCCGTTGAATTTAGAATGTTTATTGACTTTTTGAAGAGCTTGAGCTTATTTGGACAGAACGCTCCTGTGGAGCGTGTTGAGGAACTTGTTGAGATCATTGAAGGCCAGGCTGATCTTGATGCTCAATTCGATGTATGTTCCTTTTCCAGTACATGACTAGTGGTGGGCATTTTTTTGCCTTTTGCTCTCTGTTTAGTTATTGCTGCTTTTACAGACTTCTGTTTAGATCCAACTTCATTTTTATCACTCATTTTCTCAAAGATAGTGCTAGTTACCAATTTCAAGAATTCTTGCTTCAGTACTCATTGATGGCCCTGTCAAGCTTATTTTCCCAATTTTATTTTGTTGAATGAATATTTTAACCTTTTTTTCCAATTTAAAATTTGGTGAAATGTATTTGCTTCGAGAAAATGTCTTATGTTGTTTTTTCCTGGTGTGGTACACTTTGATGTAATCTATAGACCATTCAAAGCTTAATTCAATTTTGGCTGAACAAATTGCTGCAACAATAAGTTATAAGACGGGTGACCCTTTGGCAAGTCCTCGAATTGCACCTCTTAAAACTCTTCCTATGTTTTTTCACAGTGGGTAGTGTACTTGGAATGTGGATGGAGGAGGGTTGCTCTAGGTTGACAACTAATGCAGAACTTTATCACTTATGACATCAATATTGGTTTCTATTATGTATATGCTAATTATTTTGTAATCTTATTTTATAGTACTTCCATCTAACAGGCTTTCTCCTCTCAACTCATCAGGTTTCAGATGGTGATCACATTGACCGATTTATATCCTGCCTGCACATGGCCCTACCATTTTTCATGGTATGTCCCTTAAGTCTTAACACTAATTTGAACATTTAATAATTGTAGTTTTGATCTGTTAACCTCATTGTATGTGGTTCCAGAGGGGTGCATCAAGCAGTAAGTTTCTCTACTATCTGAACAAGCAAATTATACCAGTCTTTGACAAGGTAGTACTTGCTATCTGAACTAAATTACCACCAATTTTGTGAATTATTGAGTTACATATTAAGTTTTTGAGCTAGCAATTTGTCGACGAAGCATCTTGTTATTTTGCTTCTACTTTTGACTTTTCCTGCTTCATATTGTGGTTATCTAATGAATGTTAAATCTCTTTCCCCTTCAGCTTCCTGAAGAGCGAAAATCAGACCTGCTCAAGAACCTTGCGGAATGTTCTCTTTACGCAAGACCACAGGATGCAAGACAGATTCTTCCATCAATTGTTCAACTGTTAAAGGTATTTCTTTTGAAGGAGATGGAAACTGTGCTGTTTTTCATGTTGCCTGCATATTATCAATTGTAATCCCTCCTCTGCTGATCCCTTTCTTCAGTTATTGTATAATTATTCAAACATTCTATTATTGGGATAAATTAAATAGATAAATCTCTCCACAGCATGATTCTGCTTGCTTTTATTGGTTTTGATTTATTTTTCCTCTAGATTGCCTTTCCTCTTGTTAATTTGTATCTGTAAATCATTTGGTTTCTTCAAACATATGATCTACTAGCTTTCCTTGATTGCATTAATCTCTCTCTCTCTCTCTCTCTCTCTCTAAATATATATGCGCTCACACACACATAATAGAGAACCTTTTGGCTAATACGAATACTGCCACAGATATTTCTATTTACAGAATATGCTCATGCTTTATTTTCTTTCATTCTTCAGTTGGACATTAATGTTTTGATACAAATTTTGTTTATGAGTGAAAAATTCATTCAAAATGTAGCCCCTATTTGATGGCTGTTATAAAGGGAAATTGGGGGAAAATAATGTTTTGAATAGTGATTTTTTGGAGAATGTTTGGTTAAAAAGAGGGAAAAATTTTGGGGTTTACTTGCAAAAATATTTTATTGTGTAAATGTGTGGTTGAAAATGAGTATGAGAAATAAAGAGTTTTGAAATAAAGAAAGTCAAACAGGGGCTTACAGTATTCTTTTTCAGATATGTGATGCTGTCAAAACTTATTTAGTGCTATATACATGCATGTCCCATGGCGACGATTTGCACAGCAACATGGTGGCTACAAATTACTTAAATCTACAATAGGACACTTGATACACCATGTTTTATGATTTTTAGATTGGTTTAGGTAATTCTTTCTCAAGAATCCTTTTTGCCTTTTTGTCTATCAGAAATATACAGTTCGAAGGAAGATTGAAGAGACGAACTTCACGTGTGTCGAGTGTCTGTTGTATTCATTTCACCATTTAGCTCACAAGGTAAAAGTGATATATTTTACCCGTCAATGTATCTATGATGTGCTTCAAAGCTGACTTGAGATTTCTCTCTGTGATTTATTTAGACCCCAAATGCCACAAATAGCCTGTGCGGCTACAAGATAGTTACTGGTCAGCCTTCAGACAGACTTGGAGAAGACTTTTCAGATCTAAGCAAGGACTTTACAGAGAGGTACTTTATGCACCAATTCCATGACTGATATTTTCTGAATTTAACACAAACCTTTGATATAGGACAAATGAAGTAAAAGACTAATGCTGAGGCTTAAAACCTCATGTAAGTTACACAAGAACTTGGGGGGTGGGGGGGATATTGGTGGGTTTTATTGGATCAAGGTTAGATCACAGAAAAGTTTGAAAAGAGAAGAGCATAATTGTTCTCAGCCACCAATGAACTCTGCCAGTAGCAATAACTCTTTGGGTGAATGAGTTTGATGTTCTTGAGTGGTAGAATAAGAATAATTTGCTTATTTTCATGCAATAACAGAGTTTTTTATGCGCCCTGATTTATTTGCTCGATTCTTAGTTTGCCAAATCATGCATTTTATATAATCAGGAGTCAATAGTTGTGAGCATAGCAAAAATAACAAAAATGACTGGTTTCTTTTACTTTCTTCCCCCTTTCCATTTAAGTTCTCTACCGTTATCTTTAAAAGAACTTCAACTTTGTACTTGACTTGGATCTATAATGAAACAGATTGAGCACTATTGAGGATTTGGCAAAGGCTATGAATAAGAAATTGACCCAAGGGATGGCTGAGCACAATAAAGCTATGGCAGCTGCGAAAACGGAAGAAGAAAAGGATGTCATTGTGGGTTTTCTAGTAGCTAGTTTTGTCATCTTATAACCACTTTCCTGTGTTGTATTAGGCAGAATGAACGCTGAATGGTCCATTTACTTTGCATTGATTTTTCTTTTTCCTCTACCTGCAGAAGAAGCAGAAGCAGAATGCTACAACTGGTCTTCGAATCTGTAACAACATACTGGCGATGGCCCAGGTGAACTCTGTTGCTAATGGCTCAAAATTATTCTTAATGAAAGTGTGGAGAAATTTAATTTTTTTAAAGTCTTAACATATCTTCTTTCTATTGGGTCTTGCATCTGGTATTCAGCCATTGCGTGAAAAAGCACCCTCATTTATCGGGGATCAGAAAATTACTTTGTCATGGAAAGAAGTAACTAAAGCTTCAACTCCGTCAAGTACCGCTGCTGCTGGGTAACTGAAACAGCACCTCCTTAAGCTATCATTGTCACTGTTCATTTTTCTATGTTAACATTCTCGGTTTGCCTTGTGCAGTCAAAAACGGAATGCTGCTGCTAATGGATCTAACCACAATGCAGCCAAAAGGGGTAGGGGAATGGGAGGAGTACAAAACCAACTTCTTAACAAGGCATTTGAAGGTTTAAATGGCGGACGAACTGGTGGAAGAGGTGGATGGCGGGGTCGTGGAAGAGGTGGTGGATTGCGGGGTCATGGTAGAGGAAGAAGTTATCGTTGAAACAGGTCACAAATTTGCTGTATAATTCACACATATTACTGATGCACATGAGTTTGTTGTAGTTTTATTCAATTTAATTTTTCTCACCTAGTTCTTTAGATTCATAATTCGTAGTCGATATTTGATGAATTTTTGGAATTTGTTTTAATTTTTTCCCAATAAAATGATGGGTGGTGGAAAGTGGATGAGATTGTCGACTTGTTACGAATACTTTGCGCGTTCCCTTTTGGGGAATTCCATCATATCACTAATTGGGAAAAACAGGTAGGGTCTTCTTGCTGGCTCCTCCCACGTGCAATAATGACACATTTCTCATTTAATTAGGTTAATGAGTCCCACTGTCTGTCCCAAATCATGTACGAGGGTTTAGAATTTTTGGGGATTGTGATGTTAATTAAAAATATGTAATTATGTCCTTACCTAATTTTTATTTTTTCAAATGCTTTATGCCTCGTCTGGATCGAGCTCGTGTTAAGTTGAGTCGGGCTTTCTCCTTTTTTTTTTCAAAACTCATTTTTGTCCACTTATTTTTCTCGATATACTTTTGTGTGTATATTCTTAACTTTTTTTTTGTACTTCAGACTTTACTTTTTCAAAAAAATATAAATTAAACAAGGATATGATTGAAGGTTTTGATGGTATTGGGTTAGAATCTTTGTCGTGGGTCCAACTTTTTCCTCCATTGCACATGCATGCATGTTTAGCGCCATATGTTGCTCAGAATTGCATATCAATTAAAGATTCTTGGTCATCAAATGGTGATGCGAATATTTAAATTTGATAGCAAATTTGCGCAACTCGACAAATATTTGGTGTAAATATAAAAATACATATTTTCAGAGGTAAAATTTGTTCTTAATAAGCTTTTTCTCTTTCGACTTCTTGTAATAATTATTACGAAAGTCAAATTTCAGTTTGTGATAGTGAGACTATTATCGAATGAACCAGTTGTAGACAAGAAAGTAACATCAATATGTCCACAAGCCTTTTCGCAAATGAAAATAATAATAAATGCAATTGGGACAAGCTTTCTGATGACACAAGTGGCTTTGTACTTGTCACTAATCATTATTAGTGTCTTTTAACTACTTTTAAGAGTTATTCCTTAACTATAGAGAATAACTCACATAATTTGTACAGTAGTATCCTGTGCATTTGTGTATGTTTTTTTTTTCCATCTTTCAATCTGTGTCGTTCATTTCAAATTTTTGTATGAATTCTGTACTGATTTTCTGTACTTTGTTTGGTGCACATTAAAATGAGAGAATGCATTTTTTTGAAGTGATGTAATGAGAAATATGTGGTTGAAAAAGAAAGAAAAGTTATTGATATGATGGAAAATATTATTTTATTGAAGAATGTGTGATTGAAAATGAGTAGAAGAATGAGTAAGAAAAAAATAATGTGGGACAAACATGAGCTAACTGATTATACTTTTAACTAACAAAATAAACATAGATAGAACTAGGGTTGAATCATGGAAGTTGCCAACAACCCGTTTGGTACCGATTAAAATCCAATTAAAATTGAAAATATAGCCGTTATTGGTTTTCACTCATCTAATAAAAGTCAACAATAACGACTAGTTTTTCAATTTTAATCTCTACCAAACGGGCTCCAAGAAAGAAGCCTCTATGAATTCCGTGTGTGTGTGTGAGAGAGAGAGAGAGAGAGAGAGAGAGAGAGACCCTCCATGTGACTGAGGGAGAAGAAGGCAAATTGAGGTGGGGACACAAAAACATTTCACATGGGGAAGAGGAAGACATTATTCGGCAGTCTACTTTCCCTTCACAGCTCATCCTCTCTAAATCCCACATCCTCCCACTATACCACCATTCAATATTTCTATCACACTGCATTACCTATTTCATTAGAGTAATATTGTTTATAAGTCGAATTTACAATCAACAATTTATATGACAGCGTGGTCACTGTAACATTCTTGAATCTCTTTTGGGTCGAGTTCTTGAACTTGAGAAGTCTCCTTTCAGTAGTGGGTTGATTTGTCACTTTCTTCTGATTAGAAATTTGCTTGCATCCCAATATGAAAAGAACTAAAGAATCGTATGCTGACAAACCATACAAAATTGATTATAAAGATTGTCAAAGGATTTCATCAAATAGTATAGATAAACTCTAATGGGATTATGCACAAGAACAAAACCCAAAAAAAGAATGAATCTTTGATTCTCCCATATGATAACAAGGGTGGTGAAGAGGCAATGTCACATCGGCACGTGGTGGCTGATTCCCAGTTATTAAACTACTGCTACTTTCTCAGAGAAAACCGTTGGATTTCGATGACCCTTCTTCTCAACAGCTGTAGCTAGCTGTCCTAATCCTCCATCCCATGCGACCCACCACCCCCCCTACCCCCACCCTTCCCTCCAAAACTTCTGGGCCTTAAGTACACTGCCCTACAATCTTGATGGTACCCTACACACACACTTGACAATTCATCCTTAAATCACTCAATTCTCTTGTCTAAGAAATTCTTCATTCAAGATTTTCTTGAACTTGATTTCTAGTTTTGGTTTAGGTATAATTGAGTAGGCTGTTAATGCATGGAGCAATTACCACCAAAAGTCCCATCCATGGCACACAATTGGCCTTCATTTCCATTCCAAATGATGCCACTTCATGCTCAGCAAAATTCATGGGTTGATGAATTCCTCGACTTCTCCTCGACACGGCGGAGCATGCGCCGGAGGACGGCGAGTGACCCTGTTGCCTTCGTTGAAGAGTTGGACAATAATAATAATAATGGGTTTGAGAGATTGGATGATGAGCAGTTGAGAGACATGTTTTCTGATGATATGGCAGGCGTGGGACCTACTACGAGGTCTTCGTCTAATCCTTCCTCGCCGTCGGATCAAAACGGTGAAAACATTGAGAAGATAAAAACGGTGGTGGAGGTGGAGGAGGTGCGCCACCGTGTGCAGCCGAAGAATGAGCCTGGTGAGGTGGATAGTTCATGCAAACCACCAGTAGAGTCGTTGCCTCCTGCCAAGTCTTCTGATAATGCTTCCGGGGATACCATTGTTGACCCAAAGAGGATCAAAAGGTAAAATATAATCTGTTAAAAAATTGCAATAATTCTACAATTTATCAACGTTATTTAAGGAAAACTTACCAAAAAAAACATTTACATTTTGGAGTAAAAGATGTTTTTGTCTATTGAATGTGTAAATTTTTCTATCTTTTGGCATAATGTAACCGATATCAAATTGATTCTTAACAATTTGTGTCAAGAAACCAATTTTGGAATCTGAATGCTTGTTTGAGCTTTAGACATAGTGACTTTTTTTTTTTTTTCCTAACGTATTCATGTCGATTGCCAGAATTTTGGCAAATCGTCAGTCGGCTCAAAGATCAAGAGTGAGGAAGTTACAATACATTTCTGAGCTTGAAAGGAGTGTAACAACATTACAGGTATGCATACTCGACAGTATTAAAGAATAAAAATAAGTTAAGAATTTACTTATAATTTGTATTTTCGACTTTACTTGTGCAGTCCTAATTATTGAATGAATGCAGAGTGAAGTATCAGCTTTGTCACCAAGGGTTGCATTTTTAGACCATCAAAGGCTGCTTCTCAATGTTGATAATAGTGCTCTTAAGCAGAGAATTGCAGCATTGGCTCAAGATAAAATTTTCAAAGATGGTAAGGACTATAATTGAGAAATAATTATCACTCTTTGCATTTTTTTTTTTTTCTGCAGATTGTATTCTAAAATACATGAATTTACGTGCTCAAATCGCGCGTTTCTCATTTATAAAAAAGATATATCGATTATTTGACTGTTGAAGTTACTTAACTTGGACATAAAGAAATTATCAGCATGTTACGCTAGCTTAAAAGTCACTTAAACCTAAGTATTTTTTTTTTCCATCAAACATTTTTGTACATGTTTCTTTTTTCTTTACTAGTTTGACATTTACTTGTATAAATTTATATTAAATGACAGCCCATCAGGAAGCATTGAAGAAGGAGATAGAAAGATTGAGAAAAATATATCATGAACAAAACATTAAGAAGATGGGCGGCAAAGCCACCGCGGAAGCACCACCACCACAAACACCGGTAGCCGCAACCTTCGAATAATTTCTCGAGGGTGTGAGGCCGTGGTGCTGATAAGCTGCATGTGCAATCAGATCACGTGATGTAGTGGGTGGGACCCCTTATGTTCCATGATTTTATAGTATTGCTACATGAGTTGGGGTAGGGTATCATTTTCTTGAAATGTTGACAAGAAAGGTAAAAGGAGAAACAAGAAATTTGGCTCCTTTTTGCCTGCAAATTGTGGTTAGAATTTGTTTCATTCATTGTTTGTTTTGTATTTAGGTTTAAGAAATTCAATGTTGGAGGCTGAAAATTACTTATAATTTGCTCATAATTAGCTTTTTTTTATTGTGATGTATGCTGTCAGCTGATTGGTTTAATCTATCTGGTATTCTTTTAGCATTTTGGTTAAAATTTGCTGTAAAATAAAGAACACAGTAGCGCTTAATNTTGTTTTGTATTTAGGTTTAAGAAATTCAATGTTGGAGGCTGAAAATTACTTATAATTTGCTCATAATTAGCTTTTTTTTATTGTGATGTATGCTGTCAGCTGATTGGTTTAATCTATCTGGTATTCTTTTAGCATTTTGGTTAAAATTTGCTGTAAAATAAAGAACACAGTAGCGCTTAATTAGGCTCTCAAAAAGATGAGACTGAATCACACTTCAAAGTTGAAAGGCGTATTTATATTTAAGATTCTTGTTGGTCCCAAAGTTCACATAGAACATATAGAAAACAGTAAATGGCAAAGGTTAAACAGAACACACAGGATTTTTCATTCCAAAGGGTCTGAATGTTCAGCCTTAGGCCTACTCACCTATTGAATATCCACACGAAGTGATTACGCTGTAGTTCACTAAAATCACCAAGAATCAGATAACAATGTATGAAGAAATCAGAGATTTTCTTCAATTTGTTCTCACCTCAAATCACTCAGAATATACACAATTTCACAAAGAATAGATCAAGTGTCCTTACTGCCTTATCACCAGAAATCACTAAGATTTACAAACGGCAAAAAACAAGAGACGAATCCTAACCACACAGAAAATCTCTCAAACACTGAACAATTCCATAGAAAAATGAAGTTTCGTGAATCACTTAAGGCAGAGAAAGCAAACCATTTCAGCCAACGGTGTAGATCTGGCCAAGTATAGGGCCAGATTATAAAGCCAAAATAATTAATAAGGGGTGAAATTGCAAACACGATTTTACAACCAAGTAATAATATTTGGACCAAAGATTCGGTTCTAGCATTGGCCCAACACAATTAACTGGGCCACAGAATTACGAGGCAATCCAATATGTATATAACAGTTCTAAACAGAATTCGACATATAGAGCTCCGAGTGATGGGCAACACGACAGATTGGACGCAATAGAAACCTCATTTATTTGTTGTCATGTATTTACTATTTACAGTCCATAGCAAACAACTTGAGATCCAATTACATACTACAACTAGAGTCAATCTTCACATGCACGTTAATCTTGATCCATTGTGGATATGAACAAATCTAGACTTGTGGCCGTGAATGCTTATTATTTGGAGAATTAACGGTATTTTCATCAGCAACATCACTTACT
>CAIGRO010068037.1:0-13244 GCA_903798355.1 Fraxinus baroniana
CTAATTGTGTAGAAAATGCATGAATAATTGATGTGATTGATCCAATCCAATTGAGGGAATTCCGAGCTTCACTACTTTAAATTACTGAATTTCATCCCATAATTTTGATATTGATTCACTTGATGAACAACCGAAACTCCTACCAACTTAAGAAGACAAATCACCCACTTTCTTGATCCTTTGACACATCTTCCATCTCCCTGTGGATACGACACCCCAAAGCTACATTACAACTACCGCGTTATACTTTGGGCGTAATCAGGCATAGAAGTTTATGGTTGGTTTTTTTCTACTGTATCGATGGAAGATAATTATCAAAATTAGAGTTGAATGGCCTGATTGCAAGAAATTAAAAGTTAAAGTAATCAAATCGAGATTTGGGTAAAAGTTGAGAGTTGAGATCTCCTGTTCAAAATTAGTTGTCTAACTCGTTGTCCTCTCAATGATTCATTGAAACATACTTTAAATTAATGTCTAATTTTTTTCTCATTATTGTTTGTGCTTAAAAATAGGTGTAAAACGATACTTCAATGAATCATTGATGAGTAGCAAATTGAAAAATCAATTTGAACAATAAATCTTAACTCAATAGTTATGGAGTAAAAGTGACCCAAATTTTTTGAATAGATATTAACTGCGCGTGGGATTGCGAATTCCAATCTTGGGTGACCTTTCGTGGAAATTTCTTTATTTTTTTAACATTAATTTTATTATTTCTTGCAGATTAAGGGTGGCCTTTGACTGATAGATATAAAAAGGCGCCCAGTATGCTGGGCCGGGAATTGATACACACTACTGTAAACATGGAGTCATCTTTACTTGCAAGTACAGTCCCTGGCCGGAAAAGGGTGATCGGAGAGTTGACTCGTGGCCGGAAATTTGCGCAGCAGCTTCAAGTTTTGTTGCGTAAATCCCCCAAAGCTGAGCTAATTGAAGGCAGTGAAATGACGTCTGCTCAGATTCTGGTGAACAAAATCTTGGATTCGTATAATCAAAGTCTTTCAAACATCAGCTCCGGGGTGTCTGATGAGGATTCTGAAATTCAGGCAGTGGATTCTCTTTGTTCGGATGGCCACCGGAAGTCTGAAGATTCCGACGAGAGTTTCAAGACTTCTTCTGTACGAAGGGATCGGAGAGGATGCTACAAAAGAAGGTAATTAATATATTCTTGTAATTGTATTCAATGATGCATTATTTATGTGACTTATGTCTATATATTTTTGCTTTATAATTAATTAATCTTGGATTCATTGTAGGAGAACTTCTGAGACATGCATTAAAGAGACCTCTACTTGGATTGATGATGGCCATGCATGGAGGAAGTATGGACAAAAACCTATACTCAATTCCCCACATCCAAGGTATTCTTTCAAGAATTGGGGAGTTTCTTAATTTTTTGATTTTTTAAAATAATTTGGTTTCGTTATGTTTTTCGAGATGTTAGATAGAAATTTATACGGTATTAAGTTACAAAATCCTAGGCCGTTCTCATCGGCCGGCGACCTGATCCAAGCCGGACTTGTGCACTATAGGGTTACACTCGCCTCGTTTTCCGATCTTTGGAAAACCACATGAAATTCGAGCCTTTCTCTTCTACTCTCAGAATCAAACCCATCTGCCATTTAAGCTAAATCGATACGAACGGACGCATGTAGGAGCTTTTCTACACTTGTCTTGCCGATCGATCGTTCAAGATCTTTGGTCTAGTTTACGAAATTTGTAGAAAGTGATACAGATCTAGACTATGGTTCGTTAAAAATTATTTTTAAATTTCTTTTTCTTTTTTAATACTGATGATAACGTCCAAGTCACATCGTGAGGTGTACGATCCGAGGGCTTGTTCGGTTCCAATTAAAATTAAAAATATAGTCGTTATTGGATTTCACTCGTCTAATAAAAGTCAACAATAACGACTAATTTTTCAATTTTAATTCGATTTTAATATCTACCAAACACCCTCCAAGAATACATGTCAATAATTTTGTCATGCTAAACAGGGAAGGAGCCGGACGTTATGAACTGTGGATCAAAAATGAAAATCCTGGGGGTCAAAAAGTGAAAATTGAGGTTATAAAAAAAAAAAAAAAGACCCCATGTGGATCCGTCCATGATGCTAAGCTTACTAAGAAAGCCAACTTAGCCCCTGTTCGGCTCCATTAAAAAAAAGTTATGAAAAATATATATATATATTTTGGAATAATAATTTTTTTTTAGATTGTGTGGTTAAAAAATAAGGAAAAAAAATTATACTTACGTGCAATATTATTTTATTAAAAAATTTGTGCTCGAAGATAAGAAAAATTATTGTTCTTTTTCTTGTCTTGAAGCGTGCTAATTAATTTTACTCTGGATATGTTGAAATGCAGAAACTACTTCAGGTGCACGCACAAGTTTGATCAGGGATGCCTAGCAACCAAACATGTCCAAAAGATTGAAGAAGATCCGCCAAAATTTAGGACAACATACTATGATCATCACACTTGCAAATCATCTCAAGTTATTATCGTGGATCACACAGCAGGGGATAATTCTTCCAATATCATCTGGAATTTCGAGTCCCCGATTGAACCAGATTATGAGCCTAATGACCCAGTGAAGCAGGAGAACAAGGACCAAGTTCAAAATTTGCCCGACAACAAATCTGGATCGTCCGATTACTTCATCCCACCTGATGATCATCTCACTACATTTTGTCAAACCTCTAGGCCCTTGACTGCATTCTCATCAGGATCTGATCATGGGGATGTGATTTCTCCTGATGTGTATTCCTGTACGGCTAGCACTCACGGTATGGATATGGATCATATGATTGTAGGACCTTTTTATGATGATGATTTTCTTTAATATGAATGGACGGTATAGTTTGAATCATTATCTTACTTTATGTAAAGTTTAGATGCTTTGTTAAGTAGTAGCATGTACCTTATTATGTTGTAGCGTGGAAACTAATGTATTAGATAATGTTAAAGTTTTGATCAATCATGTTTGGTGTACATCATCCCTTATGACTTATACTTTATCGCATGTCATCATTTAATTGGACAATTAAAAGAAAAAAAATAACTTTTTCAACCAATTTTCTCTGACAACACAACAAATATCATCTAAAGTATAAGGAGGGTGTGTACATACATCATATTCCTTTTTCGATAAGATCGTTCTTTAGATTCCTTGTAGAATTTCAATAGATCCGCAATCTATATAAATATATCCCTTTCACAAGATATTTCAAATAATCAATGAACTTATTTGAACCTTAAAATTGTAATAAAAAAATGTCTAAGGCCCCGTTTGATTCCCATTAAAAATCTCATTCTCATTCTTCTACTCATTTTCAACCACACATTCTTCAATAAAATAATATTTTCCATCACATCAATAACTTTTCCTTCTTTTTCAACCACACATTCTCCATCAATCTACTATTCCAAAATTCATTCTTCCAAAATAATATCTATCAAACACACTCTAAATGATAAATTGAATTACTATTTTGGAGAATCTTACAACATGAAAAATTAATCCCGACTCAGTCATTGTTTTAATTGTCCTATTTTGATGGGATTAAATTTTGATAANAAAATTGTAATAAAAAAATGTCTAAATGATAAATTGAATTACTATTTTGGAGAATCTTACAACATGAAAAATTAATCCCGACTCAGTCATTGTTTTAATTGTCCTATTTTGATGGGATTAAATTTTGATAAAAGTTGATAAAATGTATAGTTGAAAAGTCATGAATCATATAAAATATGTATTTAAAATTAATTGTTAACTTTGATTTAGATTAAAATCTAAATTTCAATTTCTACAAAACAGGGATACAATTGTGAACATGATTAGACTTAGAAAAGGCCGAAACAAAAGTTAGGGTCCGTTTGATTGCAAAGGTAGAATTTGGGTGGAAAGAAAATGTTTTACTGAGAATTGAATTGCCTAAAATTTGTTTTATTGAGAATTGTAATTAATTATGTTTGATTTTTCACCTGGTCCGTTTGACTTTGTTTTTTTATGAAAATTGTCAATTAAATAGATAAAATTTATTAGAATTTGGGATAGAATTTATTTGGATCGCCCAAAAGTAAAAATAAAAAAAAAAATCAATTTTTTTGTTCGTTTGACTTTGTTTTTCATGCAAATTGTCAATTAAATGAATATATTTTTTTACTATTGGGTTTGAAATTTGTTCCAATTTTCAAAAAAAAAAAAGAAAAATAAATAAAAATTCACCATACGTAATAACATTCATTTGACTTTGTTTTGCAAGAAAATTGTCCATTAAAGGGAAAAAGTTTTTTACCATTGTTGATAGAATTTTTTCCAATTGTCAAATAAAAAAAAAAGATGAAAAACCAATTTCCCACCAAAATGGTGGAAAAACCAACTAAATCAAATAATGCAAAAGATTGAAAATATAAAATGTTTTCCTAATTCCATGAAAAATTTTCCATATCAAAGAGCCCTAAAATCTACAACTACCATCAAACTTTAAATACATATTTCATTAACTTTTATAAAAAATTTAGCCAAAACAAAAAGAAAAGTTTAGAGCTCAGAGCCCACAAAGCCAAATCACAATAAGAAAACAATCTCAAGCCATTTACTAGGTCTGCGCCTTCCCTCTCCCAACCCACCCACCTACCAACCATTCTTAAAGTATCCTCCTCCTCCTCGACTTCTATAGAGAGATGGCTCAATGCAGAGCTTTAGGCCTCTCTTTCTCCATCATCTTATACATCTTTGCTCGACTTTAATGAATGCAGGCCTTTAATCTCTTTTTCTAGGAAGAACATGTCTCAACAACTAAACTTTCCATTCTTGTCAGATGCTTTGTATTGTGAGGAAGAAGAGCATTGGGATAATGAAGAAGATAGCAACTTTAAAAATGACAGCAAAATAATAAACCCTAAATCTCTAGTGTTACTTGAAAAGGATTTGTTGTGGGAAGATGAAGAGTTGAGCACATTATTGTCAAAAGAGCAGGAACATAAACTGTACACTGGCCTTGAGGTGGAGAACCCATCTTTGGCTAACGCTAGAAGTGAAGCAGTGGAGTGGATGCTGAAAGTTACTGTATATTATTCATTCTCTGCAGTCACTGCAGTTCTTGCAGTTAACTACTTGGACAGGTTTCTCTTCAGCTTTCAATCCCACAAAGAGAAGCCATGGATGACTCAACTAGCTGCTGTGGCTTGTCTTTCTTTGGCTGCAAAATTAGAGGAGATTCAAGTGCCTCTCCTTTTAGACCTCCAAGTATGTAAAATTTCTTTTTTGATTTATGCTACCATAGGAAGGATTGGACAGTACTGAAGATCGAACAGTATGAAAGAACAAAAGTCAAATTTTGTTTCAAGCCTTGTCTACTACTGTGTACTAAATGATCATTTTGTATATTTTGAATATTATGCATTTAGGTGGAGGAGTGTAAATATGTTTTTGAGGCAAAAACAATTCAAAGAATGGAGATTTTGGTTCTGTCCACCCTTGAATGGAAGATGAATCCTGTTACCCCACTTCCCTTTCTTGATTACATTGCAAGGAGACTGGGATTGAAGAGCCACCTATATAGGAGATTTCTTAAGAAATGCGAGTGTCTACTTCTCTCTCTCATTTCTGGTAAGCATTTTGAGATATTTAGTAGTCCATGTCCTGGATTAAGCTCTTAAACGAGGTGATTCGAGGTGACATCAAAACACGTATCTCCCTGCTATTTTACGAAAACTTGTAAATGGATGATGTCCAAAATTTAGAATGCAATAAATTTAACTTTTTCTGATCATATTTTGTTGTATCAATTGCAGATTGTAGATTCATCTGTTATCTGCCTTCTGCATTGGCCACTGCTGTAATGCTGTATGTTATAAGTAGTGTAGAGCCCTGCATTGGAGTGGAGTACCAATACCAACTATTAGGCATTCTTGGAATCAAAGAGGTTGGATTTCCATTTTCCCATCTAAATTTCATTCTTACAGATCTCGTCTAAAGGTTCAAACTGTTTAAAAGACTCTTCGTCGCATTTCATGGGTTACGTGACACGTTTTTCTATTTAAATTTAATTTTCGACATGCTTTTAAAACACTATTTGTGTAATGAAACAGGAGAAAGTGGAGGATTGTTGTAGACTAATACAGGATGTGACAACAAATGTTCACTTCCACTCATCCAACAAAAGGAAGTTTGGATCATTTCCAGATAGCCCCAATGGGATTATGGATATTTCATTCAGTTCTGATAGCTCTAATGATTCATGGGCAGTGGCATCATCATCAGTTTCCTCTTCACCAGAGGCAATGTCCAAGAAAATCAAGAACATTGCCTAATTTCCCAGTCCCCAAACTTTGCTTTAATGTAAACTATGGGTTTTCCATTCAAAAATATTGCATTTGGGTGCAAGTTAGTCCCAAACGCTACGAAAATCTCCCTCTCTTTCACATAGACTGGAGAATACTCTTATTTATATGATTAATAATATTTAAGCAATTTCATCTATTTCTATTTATTCATGTATTAATGAAAAGTTGTTCTGAATTTGACATTTTTTTTTTATCTATAAATTTAGTCAACGGCGTTTTCGACATAGACAGGAACGGGTTTTTACAAGGGTAAAATTTGTTTGCATGTGAGGGGATGAAAATTTTGTCGGGCACTAGCATCAGTTGGGGTTGAAGTTTGCTACATCTTTTAGATTTCACCTCGTTGGCAGAGCCAACCTTGTGTTTTCATCATTAGCCAATAGGACTTTAGATGATGAAATAGTATTAAAAAAACACTAGTATAGAATTGATCTCTGACCCGCAAGAGGCATTAAAGAATTTCTCTGAATTTATGACAATTTCAAATAACCATAACCAAGGTTTTCTTACCATGTCACAAGTGAGAAATTTTTATCTTACCCACCGAGACTAAGAGAACAAGACTATTGATTAGTATTTAATAACAAACATGCATAGAATAGTTAGATTGGATAACATTCAACCATTGGTGATAGAGCTCATAAACACTATTGTTCCTTGCTATTAATCCATACTCGATGAAAAAAAAAAAAACGAAACTATTTGGTTAACATCACTTGTTTGTCGAAAACGAACAAAAAGTAGTGTCTATAGTTCGTAGTAAACTACTTTGACTTTAGTTGAGGCTTTAATTTATGATTGGCCAACAAATTCTTGATTTTTATTTTATCTTTTTAAATTCATCGGATGAGTTTACTTGGACCTAGTCGATAATTGAGTCTACCCAACTATAATCAAGGTTGAGCTACACACAAGTTGGGGGGGGGGGGGGGGGGTTNGGGGGGGGGGGGGGATTCAAATTCCCATCTAAACGTCAAAACTACTTGGTACACGAAAAACAACATTGGTTGATTTATTTCCTTGGTAATATCAAATGATTAAAAAAAAAAAAAAATCATTCACAATGCTTTATTATTGGATGTTTAATAAACAACTCTTACATTAACTAAAGTCTGCTCATATTATTGAATTAGAATATATTATTGATCTTTGATGTTAGCATTGCCGTGAATGTCGGAGCAATATAATGTGCACACACTCATAGCCGGGAAATTTGCAGAATTTGTCTCAATTTATTGTCTGAATTACAAGTCAGTCTCCAACTTTTAGCATCCCAATCAACCTTAAATGATGTACAAAATTCATTCAATTTTTCGTTAAATTACTATGTGATCCTCATATAAATAAAACTGGATCCAAATCTTTGGCCAACAATCTAAGTTGGTATGTAAAACCTAGTTAATTTCGAGCATGTTTGGCAGAACTTTAATTATAATTTGAGCAATCAAGCTTGTCAAATATTTTTTTCTGCAAATTTTTTGGAATCTACAATTTACGACCCACATATTACATAAAACACTACCAAAATAAATATGAATCCTAAAGTTGGATAGTAAGATCAGGTGACAATTTAAAAGAGATAATGACACTTTTATCGACTGGTTACACTATTAAAATAAAATGTTAAGGATCAATATGCCAATTTTAAAGGTCGGACCACTAATAAAATTTTCCCAATATATGTGTACATGTGCACGCAAGTTGATTTCCGCCTATGTTGACAGTGTCATTGAGTAAACCTATGAGCACGTCAAGAGATTGTATTATGAAATGGGACACATTTTTTTGTCTTCTTACCCTTGTGTTCTTGTCGTATGATGAGCTTCTTGCTGGCAAAATTAGCTTTACAAACATATACTATGGAAGTTTTTGCTAATGTGTGGTCCATTTTCTCATCTAACCTTTTTCTTTAATGTCCCCCCCATTGTGTTACAAAATACCCAAGGAGTTGGTGGAAGAAATCTTTAGATTATAGCTTTTAAATTAAATGATTCGATAGGATAAAAAAAACATATATATTAGTGAAAGTTCAGTGATATTTTATAAATTTCACATATATTAAAATCCCATCCATATAAATAGATAAACTCTATGGATTAACATATAAGAGGATACAAAAAAAGAAAAAAAAGAAAAAAGGGGAAGAAGCCCCTAGTTATTACAATCTAAATAGTGCAATCTCAGAAACCATGCATGTCCAAATACATAAACATTGAGAAATTGAATCAAGAGCCTTTCTCCTCCACTTAACCATTTCTTTACATGAGTTGATTTAAATGTGCATCATTTATTTTTGTAATTTTATTTGGATTCTTGTTGTTAGTAATATTTCTTGAGTTCAAAACGTTGTTTAGAACTTCGAGGATAGGAATTTGGAAGTTTTAACTTGCAAACTAATTTGATTAAAGTATTTATTTCTCTTTGAAATTGATATTTTTCTTTATTTCTTTTCAACTTATTAGCACCAAATAAACTTAACCCAATCATGTCCCACCCAATTAAGTATAAGAGAGATAAGAGTGTTAGGTTTTGAAATTGTTGGCAATCTTTTGACAAAATTATTGTTGTAAAAGAGTTTTTAAAAGTTAAAGTGTCAAGTTAGAAGTACTTAGGTTCGAGTATGGAACAAAGGAGTAAACGCCGCTCCAATTTTGCTAGCCTATCGCCCAATAGTTGCTCGAGCTGTAAAAATGGAAGTTGCGTCGCTCTTCGCTTGTCTGAATTTCGCTCGAGCGACAGTGTATTCTGGAAAAACCTATTTCACATTTTTCAAGATTTTTATATGGCCCATACTACCCAAAGCCTCTTCACTATATATATGAACGTACCACACGAAAAATTGACGTTTAACATTTAGAGAAACAAGGTTTTTCATCCTCCATATCATTCTACGTCATTCATTGAGTTTAACTATTATTTTGATTTGATAATTACGTAGCAAAACATCATCATCACATAAACCAAATATCACAACACATATTTCCACAACATCTGTCAGAGTTTTGAAGATCATGGAAGGTGATCGGAGTTTCTGGTTGTTGGAAAACAAGGAGTTCTCATTAATCCATACGAGATAGACGAATTCAGAAGGTCCGGAGTTGTTGTACGAGCACACAATCCAGGAGGGCTTTGGTGATTACAGTCGGAGGTTAGAAAGCACTAAAATTAGTCGAGTCTGACAGTATTGTAAGTTGATTTGTTTATAATAGATGTAACTGGCTTGGTTGCAGAGTTTTTATCCAATTAGGTTTATCCGTCATCAATATTGGTGTTATTTATTGATTTCTTATTATAAATTGCGGTAATTCAACTTAGGATAATTGGACTGTTTGTTTAATTGGACTATTTGTAAAAATGTTTTTAAAATTCAATAGGTCAAGTAGTAAGGTAGAAGTCCTATGGTTCGAGTATGGAACAAAGCAGTAAACGTCGCCATAATTTCGCTAGTCTATCGCCCAGTAGTTGCTTGAGCGGTAAAAACAGAAGCTGCATTGCCCGTCTGTCGCCTAGACTTCGCTCGAGTAAGACACCATCGTTCACCCGTCGTTGAGCTCTCGCTTGAGCGATAGTGTATTCCGAAAAAAAAAACTCAAATACCAAGTGTAAAAACAAGTGAAACAATAACAAGAATAGGCAGTTATTCATAAGTTCAATCACATACCGGCTAAATTAAGATGTAATATCAATGTAAATAAACACACCACAACCAAACATCAATATCACTAAATATCAAAACTTAATCTAGCTAAGCATTCAAAAAATCATCGCCCTTACTACAAATCATCTCCCACTTAATTCAAACTTTCCAAAATCAAATTCAAATTCCCCAAAATACCTTTTCTCTTCCTACTTTTGTCACAAATGACGAAGAGAAATAAATAAACAATATATAACTACTCAAATATGTAGTTGATAGTTTGCACAATCATAATCAACGATTAATAAACTTTTTCACATACTCAATTCAAATCTAAATGGAGTACATTGTATAAGTGACTCATGTGTGTTAAGTGTTACTAATTCCTTGTGAACAAGACTCCAAACTTTATATTTGTAAGTAAGAACATGCTAAATATCACTATTAAATAAGTTGATTTCTCTACTATTGAAAGTCAAACCAGAAACTGCATATTAGGACAAATACATAAAACTCGTTTTCACGTATATTATTCTTCCCCCTGACTTTGAGTATATTTTTTCGCACAATTTATATTTTTCTTTTCAAATTCATCACATTTTTCTTCACTTTTTAACATCTTATGTGCAGAGACTCCTCTTCATTAAGTGATTAAGATGACCCTTGTAACGAGTTTTGAGCAGATCACTCCAAGTCAATTGACCATATGGCATCAGGTTATGAAACTCCTCGAACTTAATTACTTAAATAGGCTTCGAAAAAAGAGTTTAAGATGACATACATTTTATTTTACTTTTCAGGGAAATTTACTAGAGTTAAGGTGAACTAAATTAAGGTCAATTCATGTTCAAGGTAACCTTACAAGAGATGACTGTCATTTTAAATCTCACACACGAGGTTAAGACTCATCACAAGATCATAGTGTATGTAGTGCAGATAGTACATGAAGAAACCTATACTAAGTACTCTACATAAACCTAACAAAGTAATGAAAAATATGCTATAACACATCAATTAAGTTCATACTTGATCACAACACACATGTTCAAGTAAATTTTATATTATGTTGAAGAAAAAATTCCTTTTATTTTATTTTTCAATTTTTTTATTTTTTTAAAAAATCAAACAACTTAAAAACAAAATAGCAAAAATAAAAAAAAATAAAAAATTGAGATGCATGCTATAATAAATGAAACATAGTGATAAATCACAATCATGCACTAAAAGTACCTAATCAGTTATGAAAATAAATGTTCTTACTTTTAAGAGAACTATAATTTATCTCAAAAATTTTCAGATCACTCTTCTTCACCCAAATTTGCCTAATAGAAGAATTAATCCTAGTTAACTATGTTATTAACTCAGTCAATTGACTCACATGACTAGTAAGGAAGTCAATTTGACTATTAAACTCATGATTTTTATTTCTATTTAAGTTCTGACGTCTATTTTTATTCAAGAATTTATGACACTTAGCCCTTATATGTCCTAATTCTCCATAGTTGAAACAAGTAGGAATAAATTTAGGAACAATATTAGATTTCAAATTTTGAACCTTAGGTGGAGGAAACTTATATTGCCCCGATGATTTCAGTCTTCAGACACCTATATTCTTGGCCGTGTTTCTATTGAAGAGCTCGTGACACTTAGGTCTTATGTGTCCTACCTTGCCGCAATGGTGATACGTAGAGATGAACCTAGAAGCAACTCTAGGTTTCAAGTTTTGAACCTTAGACCTTGAGGCAGGTACAAACTTATTGTTAGAAGATGAAGTAGTATGAGGATTTGTTTCATTATCATCAAAATCTCTTCTATTCCAAGCTAGTTTGTTCAGACCTATTATATTATCAATTTTTTTAGATGCGCTAGAAAAAGTTTGAAGTTGGGAATTTGATTTTTCAAGATCACTTGTAAGAGATTTAACCTTAACATCTAAAGACTCTTTCTCAACCCTTAATTCATTCAAACATCTAGTCGACTTCCCAAATTTAGCTATAAGACTCTCTTTTTCTAATTTAAGCGCGGTAACCTTTTTAAGCATGGCTTTATTCACCTTCTTAATTCGCGTTTTTCAAGATCTTTATCCAGCCTATCCAACCCAAAACATCTTCACTATATATATGAACGCCACCATACGAAAAAGTGAAGTCAAGCATTTAGAGAAACAAGGTTTTTCATCATCTATATAATTCTACATCATTCATTGAGTTTAACCATTACTTTGATTTGATCATTGCTTAGAAAAACATCATCCTCACATAAACCAAACACCAAAACACATACTTCCACGACATCCATCAGAGTTCTGAAGATCAAGGAATGTGATCGGAGTTTCTAGTCGTTGGAGAATAAGGAGTTCTCATTAATCCACATGAGATAGACAAATTCAGAAGATCGGGAGTTGTTGCAGGAGCACGCAATTTAGGAGGGCTTTGGTTATTAAAGGTAGGAGGTCATAAAGCACTAGAATTAGTCGAGTCTGATAGTATTGTAAGTTGATTCGGTTATAGTGAAGGTAACTAGTTTGGTCCTAGAATTTTTACCCAATTGAGTTTCTCCGTCATCAATATTAGTGTTATTTATTGTTTTCTTATTACAAATTACGGCAATTCAATTTAGGATAATTGGACTGTTCGTTTAACCATCTAAAAATAATTAAAAATTGACTTGTTGCTTTTAATTGTATAATTCCGCATGTAAGGTTGAACATAATCTTTAATTCTGCATAAACACCTATTCACCCCAATCTAGGTGTTAGTTGGGTCAAACCTTGTTAATTTCAAAGAGTGTGCCTTGCAATTCAATAAGTTCGTTAAATAGACAAATGTAATCTATAACATATATCAATGTTAGATTAGCCTGAATAATTTTGCTCGGATCCCTCCACCGAAATCCAAAAGCATTTAAAACTTGTGTGTGCCCCATCAATTCCTTTGAATTTCATTCTTGTGTAAAGAAATCTCAATTGACCATATCAATTATAATGCACTCTATTTGATAATGACAATTGACAATTCACTAATCAAGAAATCAACATTCTTGGTTCTCCTTCAATGGGATGAGAGTGCCACAAACAAATCAAATATGTGCCAAAACTCTTATTATTATGCAACGAGTTTAAGAAAAGAATTTTCCATTTGTACACTGGATTTATACACTTAGGTTGACACTTGTATTGTTGTCAACTGTTAGGTTTATATATTGTATTAGCCCAATTGTGAACAAGATGACCAACTTGAACGATTATAAAA
>CAIGRO010068041.1:0-39102 GCA_903798355.1 Fraxinus baroniana
CCCCTAGTTTCAAATTCCATCTGACAGTTGAATGCTGCCCTGCATTGTTTTTCATGTTTAGCCTTTTCCTTGGTCATTAAATATTAATTAGTAATTACTGTGTCATTCCATCTTTTGCTTCTCTTTTATTGGATGTTATATTTACCCCAGAAAATTTTTAACTCCAAAAGAAAGCAAAGAATACATTATTTTATTTTATGAGTGCGTACAAAATTTATCAACCGTTGGAGTTGTCAAAGTGGTATTGAATTTCATTAACTCTCCTTTAATGGGAGTCATTGCATAATTCTAACTTTTTTTGGGTTTCCTTTCAAGGTTCAACTAAAAGTACCTGTAGTTGTTCGTCTTGAAGGAACCAATGTTGACCAGGGAAAGAGAATTCTGAAGGTGAATATGAACTCAAATCTCAAGTTAATTTTGAATGAGCACGAATGCTTAAAGCACCATTATTTTTACAATTGATGTGTTGTGTTAACAGGAAAGTGGCATGACGTTAATTACTGCTGAAGATCTGGACGACGCAGCTGAGAAAGCAGTTAAAGCATCATCAGCAAGTTAAGAGAATCTCATTGTCTATGTTTCTCTACATTGTTTGAGCATACTATTTTTTTGCTTTGGTTTTTTGAGGTTAAATCTTATGTATACTCATTCATCGTCGTGAGAAGGCTTTCAACCAAGAAAAAATCTGTGAGTCTCCATTGATGTCTGGAGAAGCTTTTAATCAAATCTTAATTTTAATAAAGAATCATTAAGTTTTTGTTATCAGTTACAAGTGAGTTGAATCCCAATCCTTGATGATCAAATTTTATCATTTTTCCCTCGACTATCCATTGTTATATATCTTTCATTCCCTCATCTTGTCTAATTGGAATTGT
Source organism: Fraxinus baroniana (assembly GCA_903798355.1). Taxonomy (NCBI): domain Eukaryota; kingdom Viridiplantae; phylum Streptophyta; class Magnoliopsida; order Lamiales; family Oleaceae; genus Fraxinus; species Fraxinus baroniana. Next base: position 876 of record CAIGRO010068041.1, read on the forward strand.
CGAAAATATCTTGTAGTTTTACATTGGTGGCATTGGAAAACAAAGTTACTAATTCATCTCTATTTTCAAAGTAATTAAAGGCGCAAATAATGTGTATTATTATTGAACTTTACTACTGAATCTTCAATCGTTCCATTCGAATGCAAAATTCATTTAAGTTATACCATCATGTTACTGTTTTGTAGAGTTTCAATATTTTTAAATAAAATAGCTCCCTTTTGGTTTATATTTTGGTGTGTAACCTTAACTATTAATGTCATACATTTTCAGATTTTCTCAATAGAGAGAATCATACCCAACTTTGACATTCCATTTGTTCGATAATGCAACCTGTCACGTATGATACTCGCATCTACACTAATTGTTAAAACATTTATTCATTCATGAATTGTCAAAACATTAACGTCGCATGGTGAATTCTATCGCCAAATTAACAAAACGTAACTGGGCATTTGAGCCCCCTCTTGGTGAAAAATGAGTATTGTAATAGTGATTTTTTGAATGATGTGTCATTAATTGCAAATTATTTTAGTGTAGCTAATTTCGTCAAGTGTAATATAAAGTTTCATATTTGATTTTGTCCAAATTAGAGTCAGACCTTTGGTAAATTTTGATAAAAGTCAAAAAAAAAATAATGTATTAGAAAAGATGAAAGTTGTGAATCCTATAAAATTTGTGCTTGAAAATGAATTTAAAGAAATGAGTACGAAACGAGAACTAAACATAATCTACATGTCGTGATCAGTTCTTGAATATACCGTGCCAACAAAAAGAATTTTACATAGAACATAAATTGCATCTCAGTTCATTTTACATGTCTACAATGGGGGCCAATAAGTGAGGCCTTTCTTTTACGAACAACTCATGTACGATGCACTGAGCTCACGCTTCAATTCTCAACACAAAATCTTATATACAGACAAATTTAGCACTTTTATCCAAGACAATGGGAGTTAATAGGAACCCAAAAGCGATGAATGAATTGCTGTAAGCAAAATTAGGTCAAAACAAAAGCAAAAACCTCGTACGAAAATACTTGCTCCTTGTTCTCTTTGTGGTTACTACGGTTTCTTTGCCTGCATTCGACAGTTTGCAGTAAGACATCCAAAATAAAAGATCGTCTGGACAAGGTCAGGATGGGGATAGAGGGCGAGACCTAGGCTAAAAAAGTAAAGGAAATTGTAAAGTACCAACTGGGAAGTAGGTAAAGCCTTACTTTCAAATACTTTTTGTGAATTTTCAATGCCTCGTGCAACGCTTTTTTGGCATCCAAATTTCCAGTGATTTCACCCAAAATCTACATATATTTCCAATGTTAGTAAGAGGAATATTTGTAAAGTAAAAAGATGGATATCCAATATTTCATTAATGATAAGTTTAGTATGTTCAACTCAACCACGCTTGATAGATATAGGCACAATTATCCAATATTTTGTACCAAACATGCCTATAATAATAGTAATAATACAGGCAAGGACAAGTACCTGGACGACATCATCTAGCCCTTGAGCCTCTTTCAGAAGCCGCTTATTCTTTGTCTCAAGAACACTAGCAGCTAGGAAAACAGCAAGAGCACCTCTTTGATCTTTCCATCCAGTTTGCACATTTTTCCTCTCGAATTTTCCATACTGCTTGAGCATTTTACTATTTACTTTAGCTTCGTCATTTTTGTGGGTACTAGAAGAATTTGGGTCACTCGACTTTTCATACAACGAATAGATGTTTGGATTGTACTCCATGGCCCACATAACCTGAATCAAAATGTTACGACCAAAATATCATTTAGTAAAATGATTCTATGGTATAAGAAGAGTCAAACCTTACCTCAATGATAGAACCACATAAGCAACAATAATAATATAAAATAGAAATGAAACAAAAGATGAATTTCTCTCTGGAGCTCCATTATCCAATGGATTTCCAAAGAAAAACAATCCATACAGATCGGGAACGCAAGGAAAAAAAAACATGAAACAATAAAACCAGTTGGAGTCATTGCTCTTTACCTCCCAAAGATACAATCCATCAACAAATGAGAACTCTCTCCGGAATAGTACCATCAGCATACGAATTGCAAACAAATATTCACCGCCATCCAGCTCCTCTGTTGATGGAAACGAAGACCCGGTCATTTCATTTCATGTTTCTATGGGTTTGTTTGAGTCTCATTGTTTTGAAAAATAGATATTGTAATAATGATTTTTTTGAGAAAGTGTAGTTAAAAAATAGGGAAAAAATTTTGGTTTAGGTGTAAAATTATTTTATTGAGAAAATGTGTAGGTAAAAATAAGTTTTGAGGAAAAATGAGTTTTAATGGGGCTCAAACGGGGTTATATGTTGCAATTTTTTAACTCTATTCTGGAGAGGGAAACGAACATATCCAAAAATCATTCAAGATACTAAATGTACATATAGATATTTGAATAATCAACTTCATGAAACTTTCGAAGGATCTACACTACTCATTGCTACTAGGGTACATTCATGAACAAAAATGCTAAACCTATTATTTATCTTACGTTGCTGGACAATCATTAACTTTAAGGCATCTGACTTTGGCAAACAATTTATACATGTTAACTCAACTAGTTAAGAATTAACCACAGATTCATCTTCGCTCCGAAAGAACGAGTAACCATCCTACTTTGATGTGAAATAAAAATGCTACTAGAAGGCACAGAAAGAATGAGAACTTCTATATAAGACAGCAGCACATACCAAGGTGCTGATGGAGCTTTGGATCAATAGCTTTGATAATTTGTGCTAGGGTACCCAGTTGAGTTTGCACTCCCATTGAACTCGCATTGCTCCTGAAATTTTCCCTCTTCACAAACAACATGGAAAATTAGTCATAAATCCAAGAAAAGCGAAACATACGTTATACGTAGCATGAATCTTAGTTTCATCATATAAAACAAAGGTCTAATGGAATGAACCTCTGGGTAGAAAATATTAAATTTAGCTAAACCTGATCTCATATTTAAGGCTAAGATATTTATAGATATATTCAAGTTGGTATTAATTAAAAAACACCACTCCTACTTGTAATGGGAACTCTTCTAAATAACTATTAAAGGAAACTCAGACAGTCATTCACTCCACAAGATAACTCAGCAGTGTAACAACTAAATGTGGAAGCTTTTAAGCTGCAGTTCAGCACTCCTATTTATCAGGAAAAAAAGCTGGAAACTATTTAGACATGCTGCACTATTGAGTCTATGGGATAAACACATGTATCATTCAACATTACTCAAAACAGCCTAATATCTTGTCAAATGATTAGGTAAAAAGCATTGCATCGGACTTCAAATTTTTCAAGTTACCAAGACAAACAACGATATTGCACAAGCACTAGGTCCCTCACCCAAAGAAAAAGATAATAACAATGCAAAAACGTGTAAGAGACCATGGATTACCACACACAATTGCAACAATTGTATGTTTATTTAGTGTTCTTTGCACTTAAGACAATCGAAAAACGATGATCCAATATCAAAAGTGAAAGTGATAGCCAGGTGAACATAAGAGTGAAGTCATGTTTGAATTTATTTCTTTGTTATTACTTAGTGTAGTCAAATAAATGTGTTAACAAAAATTAAATCCAGGATGATAATAGCAACGATACAAACAAAAATTTGATAACAATGACAGAGTATATGCATGCATATTTTACAATGGACAGCTAATCTCACCAGTCTACGCATTGCACGCTCAAAGCACCAGAAGGCATCAGCTTCATGTTCGAGAAGAATAACCATCGGAGAGCATATGTCATTCATTCCTAGTCAATGAATAAAACAAATTTAAAAGAAGGGGTACGACATCTCTAAAACCATAGTGGAAGAATGGGTTAACACAAGTAATTTACCTTGAACATACCCAATATCGTTGTCCATCCAAATATAGACAGCGAGAACATCCCAGAGCTTTGCCTGATTAACTTCATTCTCATAAAATACAAGAGCGCGATCAGTGCGAACAACATCCAAACCTAAAGCATGAATTTCATCATTTATGTTAGCAGTGGGAATTAACATTTTATGTACATCTATATGTACTTAGATTGATTAAAGTTCAAAAAAAAAATAAAATTGATTTCAACTAATCATTTTAAGCTTTCAATTGATGGAATTCCTAAATAAATTTATTTTTGGATTCAGAATTTCATCTTGTCCCCAACATCGTACTTTTTCAATTCTCGGATGTAAAGAAAACCTTTTCAATATCGTATACACTGAGAGGATTTAAAAGCAATTCCACAATTCTTCTTTTATACTCGTCATTCTTTCCTATTAAGCATGGACAAGATTAGATTAAGCTGTACTTTCAAGTTTCAACTTTCTGAGCAAACCTCATCATAATTCCCTGAGCAATAACCTCAGTCACAAATTGAATGGCCTCCTTGACTTTATCTAGTAAAATGACCTTTTTTCAGTTAAAAAAATCACTTTTAGAATAGAAAAAATGTAACATTGTAAAGGAAATTGAACAAGCCACTACAATTTCATAATTTCCTTTGCTAAAATTGTTTAATTTGTCAATAGAAAGTTTTGATACCTAAAATGAACAACCCGACCAGCAAAAGCCTCTGAGGCCACTTTTGTGACAGAGGGGGTATGATATAACATTTGAAAAAGGACACTGTCTCCATAACTACTGCTATTCCTCCTCTTTTAGCTTTTCCGTAAAATTTTGTTGCAAATCATTAAAGAAAAGAATGTTAATAGTCTCGTAGCATATTTATGCCTTAAATGTAACACACCCATCCGACTTGATACTCAAGCAACACCAATTGGAATTTTGTTGATTTTCTCTATATAAAAACAAAAGATGAATGAAGTATGAGTACAATAATCTTGATTAGAAGGTATTTGCTAGGATTTTCCTAATCCAACAATACAAACTTTTGACCATAAGGATGATGAACGACATACTGATGAGTCATTTTCTCAGCCTAAATGTACAACTAATGTTTGGCTTAATAGATGCCTTTCCATGAATCCAAATTCTCAAGTACTCAACTTCAAGGAATTTTATAAAATTGAAGGTTTTTCCCAAGGCTATTTACTACAGGAGAAATGTTTCAAGATATTTCAAGAATGATCCACATTCTCAGAAAATGCACATGCTGCAAGAAAATTTGGTCAGTAGTGTACAACGAGGAGGAGAAGAAGGAGAAAAAAGACCTGCAGGTGGTGACAAAAAAAACTTTATCCAACAATGCCTTCTAATAAGTTCAAAGAAAGAGAAAAATGAAGATGAGTCAAAACCCTCCCGCAAAAATCTTAGTATTATTACCTGTAGTCTACAAAAGTCACCAAAATGATATGAGAGGTCAAATCTAAGTTTTTCCTTTGGAATATATTCTCCACAATCCTGAAAGACTAAAGCTATATGCCCTATCTTTCAGTTAATTTATCTTCAAATTCATCAATATATTTGCTACTTCGATTAAAAAAATATCGTAGCATATTTCAAGCTTCTACCCATCCTTGTGACCTTGTAGCTAATATGTTTGCAGTAATCATCATTAACAGCACAAAATCACTAAATTTGTTATTCTCCCACCACGATAATGATTTTTTTTTTCAGAACTCATGCCATAAATGTTATTCGGTATATAAGCAATCAGACTTAACATTAGAGATAAGAAGAATACATCATAGAGACGTTATAAGATGATCGTTACAATACTATAAAGTAGATTATAGAATCTAACACATGGATAACAATTCAACACGTTGCATAACTAGCACATATGCAAAAGAATGTGAGAAACAAAAGGTAGGCACAGCAATAATCTAAACAACTATTAATTTATCATGAGGTTTGAGTTATGCCCAACTACAAACCTATTTGATGCAAACTAAGTTTCCACTGAATAACTCTTTTGTCCAAAGTACCATCACTTGACAGAGCACCGTTATCATGTGGCGTACTACAGCTGTTTGAAGGATCTTGAATTGATTGACCATCATCGGAAATTATAGGTGAGGTGATTATCTTTCCACTGCCAACAACAGGTACCAATTTTTGACACTGGTCTTTCCATTTGGCATACTGTTCCCTGTGAGCGTAGAAAGATAATCGTAGTTAGCAATAATTAAACATAATACCAAAAAAATGAGCCACAAATATCCAAGCTTTTGTCATTCTTTTAAGAAAAAAGACAAAAGCTCAAAATTTTATGCAAAGAATTTATCCAGCAAGAAATCCTAGTATGGTGAAGATAATGAAGAATATCTGAACTGCAAGTCAGTATTTCATTTAGTTGAAAAAATGGTCTCATTGGTTCAAGTATTTTATGAGATTATAAAATGTAATCCAATTTCAAGGCGGCTGTGAGGTGCCACCACAGGATGTCAGTCAGTAAATCCTGCCCCTACATAAGTATGGACTGGAGGTCATAACAAGTTTATTATTAGTGGTAGGCAAAGAGGTGATCTCTGTAAACAACATTTTAAAGTAAATATGACATTATTGATCATAAAATTTGAATTGATCGAGCAGTAATTTTTGAAGTTTCCAAAAAAAAGTGCAATACAGGAAAGTAGCCTTTTGGAGGTTTTTGGGCTTCGTAGCCAAGCATTGCCATTTGCAACCACCCACCACCCACCACCCACCACCCACCAAAAAGTATTTTCATAATATGGACCAAACAACAAAAATGAATACAAAAACACATTCTCCACGCGAAATAATTTCACAGATTTCTTTTTCTTTTTCTTTCCGAAAGGAGAATTACATCAAAATGGAACTGTCATGCTATTCAATAAAATTCGACTCAATTCAAGTTTTAATTTTAAATTTGTTTCTTGGTACAAAGAAAAGCAACTTTAATTCATATAAATGTTCTACACATGTAGTTCTGAAATAGCTTGCATTACCTCCGCTTTTGTCTGACCTCATTTCTTTCCTCAAATGTACTGTTGGGATCAAAACAACCCAACAAGAATTCCCAAACTACCCCTTTGACCTTTGGATGAATGCCCTAACATGTATGGCCAAAAGATGAACATTAGCACTTTTGCTGCTCTAATTAAAATTTCATTTTAAAAGCAAAGGATCATGTAATTCATAAATCGTAGATGAACATTATTTCTGCAGTGAAGTAAAAATACAGATAAAACACACATCAGCAGATCCAATTAGAAGTCAAGTTAATGTATTCTCAAATGTACTTCACTAATCGGTTATGCGAGGAGTACAAATTTGAATCCACGTTTCCAATTCCTTGAAATGCGGTTTTAACCTACAGCTGGACATTTTAAATTCAGCATTTTGGAACAAATTTGTTCTCCACGGATAACTTTCAGATACAAAAGTGTTCTACTAATATGATTTTTTCTTACTCATTCATGATAAATGTCATTCTGTGATTGCATTGACTACAATTAATTACAACTCCCCTATGAACTGAAGTTTAACATTGACGTGAATTCATGCAGTGAACCCAGAACTTCCATGGTGCACAGATATAAAGCTATGAGAATATGGATGTGAATGGCACAACCTGTTGATTTGTAATTCAGTTCTCGTTTTTCAAATAGGCAAAAACATTGCTAAAATGTAAATGCATTGACCTTGTTTTTCCAGCCAACAATCAGAGTCAAAAGAAAAAAGATAGGGTTCTTGGAAATGACGAGCAATTTAGAAATACTATCATTTGCAAATATGATTTCCTGACTCCATTTTCCAATTGGATTTGCCCGCTCATTTTACTATGTTATAACAAATCAAAAGGAAACCTGTAAAACAATGCATAGCAACTTGCAATCTGTTTGAAGTTTCTTATGTAGCTTGTTGAAAAACAATATTGCATCAGATTTAACTCCTAAGGCACTGTTTTAAACATGAAACATGGTTTCGACTTTATACAACTTTGGAGATGAAAATAAACAACAAATACTGAACTTTACCCCTCTCTGGATTCTTCTAAGAACACCTGCTATGTCCAAATGACCATCTTCAGAAAATGCGGCATGCCATCTTCTTGGACTGAGAGTTTTCCCTACCTGTCAGTACAGTGTGAGAGAAGGGAATAAGCATGCCAAGATCACATTTCAGAATTAGTGGAAAACTGAACGAGCACATTAGACAGCGTAAACACACACACACACACACACACACACGAGGACAGCCGTGAACTGGTAGTTTTAGTATTCATTATGCATTCGCCCTCGGAAACAGAAGATAATAAATTTTCTAAATTAAACTAGCAAAGAAATGTGCACTGGCAATCGTATCTCACATTTTGCATGATGTAATAACGTGCTCCTGCTCTCTCAATTATCTAGACAAACTCAAGTCAATAGTGCAAGATTATTTCTCGAAAAATAAGTCATCACGTCTGAGATAAGCTACTGAAATGGTAAATGATATGACTTATGAGAACATGTAATTAATATAACAAAATTCCAAATAGGGAGATAAAGATAAATAAACAACAGTGAAAAATCAGAGTGACATTTTTACACACCCTGGCTTTGAAGCGGGTCTTGGGAACATCAGCTTGGCATTCAGGTCTAATAGGAAAATACGAATCCAGCTCCTCGGTAGCTGCGCTGAAAAACATCCTGTCACCCCGAAATCATTCTTTAGCAATTGCCGTTAATCAACAACACTGAAAAAAAAAAGAATAAATAAACTAAAATTCCCATGCCGTTACGGACTCAATTTCAACAATCTGTATAAGCAAACTTCTTCAATTGAACAAAAACTATCTTAATTAAGATCACATATTTATTACAAACCCAAAAAAAAATTAAAAAAAATAACATTACTGTATAAATGCATCATTTACATAATGAATATGCGCATATAGACAATTAGACATAATCTTACCTGTAAATGGTCCACAATGAGAGCGAGAAATTAGAGAAAGAAAGTGGGAGATCAGGGAAAGAGAAAGAGAAAGTGAGATAATTAGTTTTGATTGATTATTAATATTGTATTTATTTGATAAATATTAAATAATTAATTATGATCTGAAATATGAAAGATAAAACTTAAATTCTTATTTATGATAATTTCCACTTTTACTTTTATTAATTAAAAAAAAAAAGTAGACTAGTGGACTTCCCAGTTGGACATACTCATTTTCAATTACGCATTTACACGATGCTATATTCCACACGTAAACTCATAAGTTTTCTATACTTTTTAACCACACATTCTTCTAAAAGTCGCTGTCAAAGAAGCACCCAATGTAAAATAATTAAAAAACATAAAAGAAAATTACCTAGGAGAAAATAGTGAATTATACTACTGAAACGGCCAAGCCCAAGATTATAGAAGCCCATTTTGAACCTATCCAAAAGATTATTGGGCCAAAATGAAAGCCCAACAATCTAAACCAACAAGTCCTAGGCCCTAGCTAGAGTTATCTATAAGTCCATTACAAACCCTAAATTAATCTGTAAGCTACTCCCCCGTCATCACTCCACCTCTTCCTGCATACGGCGCACACAATACACCGAGTAATTACCCCGAAAATGGTGAGGCCATATATAACTTTCACGTCCTTTTCTTTAATTCTATCTATATAGGTTCGTTTATAAAGTTAGATTTCTCTGCAATGTAAATGATTTGTATATATTTTGGTTTTTTCTTGTTTGTAGCCGTTCAAGAGGTTCGTCGAGGTCGGAAGAGTGGCCCTTGTCAACTACGGAAAAGAATATGGCCAGCTCGTCGTCATTGTTGACGTTATCGACCAGAACCGGGTATGTCAAACAAGTTTTTTAGTTTGCTTTGTGCTTTAATTGCATTTGGATTTTGGTGCATTTAAATAGGATTCTTTTGGAGTTAATCTATGGGACTTACTGTTTTTTATGCCATGTGCATTGGTTTTTTTTTAGTTAATCTTTACTGCACTTGTAGATAAAAGTTAGTGGATTTGATAAATTTATTTGAAATAATACCTCTTGCAACAGATTCGATTGTTGGACTTGGGCCTTTGGGTTATGCATTAATTTTATATACTTGTTTGATTGTATATGTATGAAGTGGATAGGTTGCTTGTAATCGTGTAAAAAGCTGAGGCTGGAAGATGGTATTTATTTGGCTCAACTCTGAGTTTGAACCTTGCATGAATTTCACTCTTTAATATCCCTGTTTAAATTATTTTTCTTTTTGTTGCCAATTTTGCTATGTATACTTATCTTAGTTTAGAGGTTATCTAACATATTTTTCGATTCATATTTTTATTTTGAAATAATCAAAAACGTTCATGGATTATGTAATCAGAACCCTCAAAATTCTAATTATTATTTATATTCATTCGAACCATTTGGTTTCTCTGTGTTGTGACTGAATCTTTTCTATTACATAATCAATGCACAGTAGGGTTGCTAATTAATAGGTAGATATGAAAGTACTAGCCTTGTGATATGGGTCTCTCATCAAGGACTCATGGCCATTGTAATACTAGCTTGTTCATGTTTGGTGTGCTCGTTGATTTTAGGCAGTTTCTCTGAATTCAGTCACTAGACAAGTTTCACTTTTTGGGTCTTATCGCCAGTAGATATGTATGGGTGAATTCCTTTCATTAATTTGGTCAAAGAATTGAAATTCACGATCTTTATAGCTGCATTTTGTTTACAATTTCTGGTAGCCAGTGTTGATACACAATCAAAGTAGTAACTGACATTCGTGGTCTGTCATTTTTGATATGTGCTTGTAAAATGAATTGAATCTTGCGTTACTGTATGCGTTTTAAACCGTTTGCTTAATTATAGGCTCTCGTGGATTCCCCTGACATGGTGAGGAGCCAAATGAACTTTAAGAGGCTTTCTCTTACCGACATAAAGATTGACATCAAAAGGGTTCCAAAGAAAAAGACTCTTATTGCTGCTATGGAAGCTGCTGGTTGGTGTTAAATTTAGAAAACCTTACACTTTGTTGACTATATTGTTCTGTGAAATTGAAATATTATGACACTTATGCAGATGTCAAGAACAAGTGGGAAAACAGTTCCTGGGGAAGGAAGCTGATTGTGCAGAAGAGAAGAGCCTCTCTAAATGATTTCGATAGATTCAAGCTAATGTTGGCAAAAATCAAGGTCAGAATTATCCTGAGTAGATTACTTTTTATATTTATAATTTTTGTGAGTGCATGTGTGCTTCCCTGGAGTGGATGAGATATTACCTTAGGAAATAAATAGGTAGAACAAATAACAGAGAACATCACTTTAAGTAGCATTGAACAACACACCCATGTAAAGAACCAGAAGAGAAAAGTAACACACTTTAGATGCTGCAAAATGGCAATCCATGGTAGCTTTGTCATAATCTAGAGTCAGTCTAATCTCGTTGGGGATTGAAGAATTGTTGTAATTGTGTCCCTGTATATTACTGTATAATGTGCTTGAGCCTCCCAATACTCGCTTCTCTTTTTAACATTTGACCGCTGGTAGTGCTGTTCAACTCATAACAATGCTATTTTTATGCTGCAGAAAGCTGGCGTTGTGAGGCAGGAGCTTGCAAAGCTCAAGAAGGATACTGTAGCATAAGAGTTGACGGATCCAATTTCCAGATTAAGATTTGGTAGTATGGTTTCGAAAGGCGTATTGTTTTATTACCCAGAGATTTACATTTTAATGAGTTTTTGTCCCAAGGGGGAGACCTCCGAATTTTTGGATGTTGCTTTTGGAAAATTCAATGTTACCCGAGACTCTGACCCTTGTTTTCTCACTTACTATGTTATTGTCGTAATGTTGATAGAAATATGCTTAAGATGATTTTTTTTAAGTACAACTATTTTCATCCATGGTTTTTATATATGTTCCTCTTCGAGTCACATTAAAATTTTCATTTTTTTTTCTTTTCCTTTTAAAATTTTCCTACTTTTTCAATCATTCATTTTTCATTAATCTATTATTTCAAAATACATTCTTTCAAAATAATGTGGTTCAATTCAAAATGCATTCTTCTAAATAGAGAGGGAGAATTAAATAAAAATTTATCTTTTTAAATTCATCAATTAATTTTTATTTCAATAAATTCTTTTGAACCTTTTTATTTGTATTTTTTAAAAGTTTGTATTTAACTAGAATACAAATAATGATAAAATATCATTTCAACTAAAATCATAAAACCCTATTAATCATAAAATACTTCTTCAACTGAAATTAAAAATAATAATAACACATTATTTTAGTTATAATTCTGATATGGAAATTGGAATCTTATTTTTTATGCTTTGTTTGAAGTATTAATTTGACGCACCAAAATATACGAGAAATTTCAAAACAAGTTTCAACACCTATTTAAACATTCTTACATTACGTAAGGAAACAAACTTAACATTATCAACCAAAACAAAAACAACCAAAATTATTAGTTTATAAGCCAAAAAAAAAAATTTAATTAATTAACATATGATTTGATGAGGGACTTGTTTGGTTGCGTGAAACGGTGAACAATGTACTCTTGAGATAATCAATTATATTATTCGCTGACTTTTGTAACTAAATATTAAAGCACTGGCATGATAAATATAAAAAAGAATAAGTAATTAGATTTTGATAGTGATTTAATGAATATGGTAAACAATTTCAAAATTTTATTAGAGATGTATTTAGAGTGAGCTGAATATATAAAATTTGCGTGAATATATAATGTTGTTTAAATGAATTTAATAAAAACAATATTAGAATTTGACGTGGATGAAAATAATAATTTTAAAAAATTTAATACTTCAATAGGGATGCATATAGGGTATGTTTGAGCCCCATTTTTTGAGTAGAATGCATTTTGAAATAGTAAATTGATGAAATATGTGTGATTGAAAATGAAGGAAAAGTTTTTGTATTGCATGTAATATTGTTTTATTAAAAAATATGTGACTGAAAAAAAGAGGAAAAATACATTTTGAAAGTAATGAGGATCAATCAAGATCATAGAGTAGGATGAATATATAAAAACTATGGAGCTAAATGGTGATACCCTTTTTTTGAGTGATGAACTTTTGTGAAATTCGTAAACTTTTATAAATTTATGTGGAATTAATGAAATTTTTTTATTTTTTTTAATTTTTTTGTAGACTTGTACAAGTTTCATTTGAAACCATTTATAAAATTTATGACTTTTAAAGACTTTCATTTAAAATAAAACTCACTAAAATCTATTGTAACAATGAGAAATTTCCACATGGAAGATAGATGATCGACCATCGTCCTCTTTCGATTCATGTAATAAAAAATATTTTAAAAAAAAATTGAGTCTTCTTAAATAAATAGATAATCAAAATAGAATATATATTATATATAAGTATTTTTTATTAGAAGAATATTTAAATGTTAAATATTACTAATATGTGGGCCTTTAAGAAATAAATAATCAGTCAAAATATTTAAAAAATTAATTATAATTTAATCTTTTTTTTTTTGTATAAAATATTATGTATTTAATCATATTCGTCTTTTTACATTAAATTATATTTTAAAAAATCAATCCTTAAAATTATATTCCAAAAGATTCTTCAAATTAACATTTTAAAACAAATAAAGATTAAATTTGACTTTCCAAACACACACTATAATTAAATGTATTCTAAATATTTCAATTTTTCATAGAGAAAAATAATATAACATTTGGGGGGTGGGGCCAATTTTTTTTTTTATTCAGCTGTGGGCCCCGGCGCACAGTGAGGGGTCGGTAATGACCCTGTGAAAGTTTCCCCAGTACTTGGGGAATTAGCCTAAATAAAAAGCATGTTAGAGCACTTACAAAAATTTATCTCTATATTTATACACTCTAAATTGCTAAATATGCTGTTTAAAAATAGAATCTCTTGAAAATGCTCTAAATTTTTTAAATCCTTAAAAGTCTAAAAATTTCAAATGCCCCTTTAGTGCCCAAAATTAGATTAAGCATGGAGGACTGCATATATAAACAAGCATTCTTTACAACCAAACCTTTTATGCTAAAATTATAGAAATTACAGCGCATAAAACTCAACACTTCCTTGGATGAGAATTATGTATTACAACTGGCAACAGGAACAAGAAGTAATTCTAAGCAAAAACGGGACACGACACAATGCCACATTTACAGAGTACTATTTATGTGAATGAAAGATTTCCTTCACTTGGCAATTAACGTTTTACAAAAACCATCACTTACTTCCGGATCGAGAGGAAGTCGAAGCTTCGAAGAGGATCGCTGTTAGGGCCTTTAGTAACTGCAGTACGAGAGAAAGCTGAAAATTTAGGTACGATGCCGGGTTGAACTCTTTGTGTAGTAGAGACACGGCCACTGCTCGACACCAATCTACTTGAGTGGCCATCAGTGGGTCCAGCAGAAGAGCTTGGTCTGCTGCTGGAAATTGCTGCTCTCTTTGAAGTGCTGTCATTTCGAGAAGTTCGGCCTCTTTCCGAATCGGGTTGCTGCATATTAGAAATTACAAGAAACCTTTCAGAACGAAATTTGACAGGACAGATCTGTCCTGCAATAACTTCTATTCCAGGACAAAATGAAACATAAGGGGAATTAACAAAGCAAGAGAACCACACAAGCACTGATAGAATAAGTGCATGTTGGCTAAGCTTAAAAATTTATTATACGTAGATAATTAACTTCAAAATTGTAAATATACTACTTTGAAAGTAACCCCAACCTTTGCACCCCAGGAAGAAATAAAGGGGGGGAAATGAAAAGTATAACCCCCACCCTACCGTCAGAAAGCAATTTTTTAGGTTACAAGAAAAAGAAGTAAACACATCCAAACATATTTGGAAGAAAAATTTAAAAGTCAGTTTTACTTGCTCAAAAGCTTAAAAACATGCTCTGAAACCTAATTTATCATGGGAAGGGGAAAAGATAAAATACCACATCCTTGGATGAAGGTGCATCTTCTGATGCCCTGTGTCTTGAATGTTCACCATGATGCCCTGAACCTGCAGGATTCCTTCTTGAAAAAGCTTCAACAGCGCCTGAGAATCTATCTCGAATATCTTGCCCCACTAAATGGAACAACCAAATCAGAAGAGTAGATCAATAATAAATCTACCAGCAGTTGCATCATCATTAAAACATTTACGAAAGAAAACTGGAAATGTTAATTCCAATAATGCTAACAGTTCAAATATCAAAATAATGGAAGCACTTGGGACAAATAAAATGCAGAAAAGAAGTATTCACTCAAGCTTATTCATCATTAGTTTTTAAGTTCATGTAGATATCACAAAAATCTTCATTTTCAGGTGTTCTTTCTGCTAAACATATATACCTGATGTTTTTAATGGTCTTTCACCAGAAGTTCCGGCCCCTGCATTGCCACTGGGATTCTGGAACCAAATGCATTAATTAGTATATTATCCATGTAAAAAGATGAAGCAAACCATATTTTCGCAGGCACTTACTCTAGCTTTAGAACTGGTACCAATCTGAGGATACTTCAGTATTGTCCAATCAAAAACATAATCAAACTGGTAACCTGTGGAGATAGTAAGTCAAGAAGCGGATATTGCAGCATATGCCTGCTGAAAAACAGGATACTCGAGAAGGAATTTGACAAGTCAAGAGCACAAATGATTATAATAATAATAAAAATTGCACACAGACAACTAGAAGATGGACTTCACAACAGAATCACATAGTTTTAGTACTTTTTACCTTCTCGAATAAATAAGTCCCTGAAAAGCCTCTTCAAATAAGAATAATCCGGCTTGTCCTCAAATCTTAATGATCGGCAATAATGAAAATATGATATGAACTCAGATGGATATGATTTGCATAGCACCTGTAAATTATTGCAAAATCATGTGAACATTCTGAGACTCTCACCAGTAAGTAATATAACAGAGGGGGGACCGCCAGGTTCACGGAGGGTGTTCTGGGATGAGAACCTCGGGCAAGATTTAGCATCCAGGAATAGAGGAATATAATAAGTAATGAATTTAAACCAGAATCCACTGCATCAAATTAACAAAACAGAGAACGACAAAAGAAAAATCTTTATGCATCTTATGCATGAATCTGTTGAAATCATGTTATTTTGTAATGATAGAAGTCTTTATAACTAATGAAAAATATCAAGGCAAGCACCCTTTGCTCATATAACAAGCACTAGCATCAGCATGTAAATCCAGTGGATGTAAAAGGTGAGTCATAGTAGGTTTACAAGGCTGGAAAAACAATAAAATGAGTTCCAAGTACCAAGACTTTTAAGTTAGTGGGTCAATGTAGCATTTTGAGCACACTTTAGAAAACATAAAAATTTCAAATATGTACAGATGACGCGTGATGCGTACCTCTATCGAAGTTAACATCTTCTTTTCGCTAATCTTGTCATATTTCTGCTTTTTGGTGCCAGCTTTCAGTCCCTGCCAGGGAAGGCTGAGAGAGAATAACAAATGTAGAATATATTAGAAAATGCAAAAAACAATAGTTGACTAAGGATTCAAAGCAGGTACGCGAAATGCCTAACAAATATAAAAAGGTGGGAATTCCCTGTATACTACCAACCTTCCTCTCAGAAAATACATGAGGACATAACCAAGAGATTCCAAATCATCCCTCCGGCTTTGTTCTGCCAGCAAAGTTAAATATGAATTGAATAATCTGATCAGATGAAATAAAAGTCTAACACAGCATACATTTCTGATTAGGAATAATGCATTAAGTATGGTGCATCACTTACCAACTCCAAGGTGTGTATTAACACTGGCATAGCGAGCAGTACCAGTGAGATTCTTGTTTTCCCTGCAAAAGAATATTGAGAACTTTGCACAAGAAGTATATCAAGGGAAAATACCAAACAACTGTGTGGAAGCATCATGTGTATGACATGCTTCTATACATATCCATGGTCGACGACCATGACTTTAGGCTAGTGAGCACATTCACAAAAGTACCTGTAGGGTATGTGTTTATGAGTCTGCAGATCCCTATATTTTTTGGCAAGACCAAAGTCGATGATGTAAACCTGCAATTACTACTAGGAATTGTCATGGAAACATATACCACCATCATCCACAGAGTAATTAGGTGTGACCAGTTATTGCATTTAACTATTGCATCAATTATTGCAATTAACAATTTGCCATTCACACTCAACAAAAAGTACATGTACACGGAAGATCTACAATTTAACAGTATGGAAATTTTCCTTTAATCACTCAAAAGAATAAGGAAAACACGGAAAGACCATTGCAACCAAATAGAGTTAATACAGCATAGTCTCCTGCGGTGAACATAGAAAAAACATTCATCTTGCCCCTAACTCAAAATTGTCTCTCTGTCATGCTAAAATTTTTCTTAAGATGCTTTGTCCTGTTCTTGTTTTTTTAAAAGAGGTGAAGGATGGTTATCTTTTCTTATTCAATCAGAATTGATGTTTCTCATCTAGATAGTTATCCAAATTATGGAACAATTCTACTACAGCGTTACTAGAATAACTGTTGTCAATATGATTTGATAACTACATGATAACAAAATCAAGCAGTAAGCATGTATAACACAAAACAAGGCTAAGGAATTTCGTATGTGAAAAAAAAAATGTTCCTAATCAAAGATAAAGTGGAGAACAATCACAACTTTTCTTCTTCCAAAATAAATTCAAGTTCAAAATATGCACGATATAGTTTAACGAGATTTAAAGGAAAATGCTATGTGTATGCGACAGAAGAAAGAATATTTCCATCCTTTCCTCAATGAAATGCTGGATCCAGAATCCTGGAGGATAATGATGCCAGGAAATGAAAAAAATAGACATATATATATAAACTGAAAAGAAAAACTCCATAAACACCTTGAGCATGCTCATATAATCCAAAAAGTGCATGAGACCCACGAATGATGGGAAGACTAACCCGATTTGCTTTGCGCCCTAAGCCCATCAAAAAGTTATCAGGCTTTATATCGCGGTGAAGAAATCCTCTTGAATGCATGTATTCAACTCTATTAATCTGAAAGTAAAATTGCAAGTTGGTTATTCTAGCAACAGATTGCAGCTAGAGTCATAGTCTATAAAATACACTTCAACTACTTACTAATTGATCTGCCAGCATTAATACAGTTTTCAAGGAGAACTTCCTGTTACAATAATTGAACAGATCTTCCAGACTTGGTCCAAGAAGGTCTATAACCATGATATTGTATTCATTCTCAACTCCAAACCACTTCAGGTTGGGAATGCCAGCTGCGATGAACATAAAACAACAACGGTGGTATCGATAAGTCAGAAAATGATATTGTTTTACATTCATAATTCAATGGATTAGATTTCTATAAACACAGTGTTCAGAATCCTCAGATTAATTTGTGAACATGTACTTGAAAAGAATCGCCTAAAACCAGAAGAACAGAAATAAAACAGAAGACACAAACAGTAGTGTTCCTATCATCGTCATAAAGACACAAGTTCAAGATAAAAATTCAAAATCCAAATCATCATTTAACTCCATAGTTTATAAAGCTAGAAGGACAGGTTAATAACTCAATTTTTATTTTTTTTAATTATTTTTTGCCAAAATATGTACGTGTCAAGAATGGCATGGGAATGCAGATATAAGTTGCTAGGGATTAAAAAAAATCACTTAGCATCAAATCAAAAAAACTTCTGAATTGCATATGATAGCGAGACAAAGAAAGACTGCCTTACTTCCTCCTTGGAGAAGCATATAGACTTTTGACTCGTAATGAAGTTGAGGGTGCTTGGTCTTCACAGATTCCTGGTAATTGCAGTAGTTACAATAAAAACTTACAAGCGACAATCATAAATTTTGCGAGAATAATATTAGCTCGTATCTTCTCAGGTTTTATCCTAGAAGTAACTTGCATCTTCTTCACACGAGTGCTTTGAAATTTTAAGAAGTTGGAAATAAACCTAAGCCGTCGTGCATAGACGGAATAGCAAGCTGCATTTGATGACTACTAATTTCTCTCTGTCCTAGGAAAAGAAACGTTTAGTGTTTACAAGTTGGGCACAGTTTGCCTCGGTTATACAAGTTCACCATTCTAACATGAAGTAGTAACGAAAATGAAGGTCCACCATCGAATGTTGAGTACAGAATTTTCCAGGAGAATTTAGCCTTTAGGATTACATCATTAAGCGAAAACTTTGTTGGTCTCTAATTATCTTACAACACGAAAGGTTGAATTTGTTGTTACATTTCTATGATTCTTGTTTCATCCAAATTATTCCTTCCCACTAAATGCAGGATTATAAATCAATGATAATGAAATTGAGTAAAATTATGGATACATTTAACAGAAAAAATATAAAATCGCTGCAAATGTTGAAAATACTATAAAAAGCCTAATACAACAAAAGTAAGAACAATAACAGATGAAAAGCAATAAACAAGCATACCAGCTTGACGCCTACTTCTTCTCCATTTTGTATGTTGACACCTGTATCGATGAAGCATACATGATCCATGAAGAGGAACAAGAATCCCTTAACAGTAACATAAAAATAACAGAAAAAAAAAAAGGATTTAATTAACAAGTCTCGTGTAGAAAGAAAAAGTACCTAAATAGAGTTCACCAAATGAACCGCTCCCAATTTTCCTCCCAAGCTTAAACTTTCCACCCACAGCATGCTCCATCGCAATTGATTTTATCCAACAACTCCCCAAAATTCCAACAGCACCCCCAACACCCAGAACCTAATTTCTTTTTCCCAATTTCAACGGCAGCTCTGGATGAAAAAAAGACCCAGATTACCGCCGATGAAAATTCAACATTTAGGATAAAAATCCCGCACCTCCCAAAAACAAAATTACCAAAAAAAAGTCACCGAACCCCACACTGGATCCAAGAAATAAATAAAAATGAACTGATCAAAAAGTTTCCCTTTTGAGTTCTTAAACTACATCCTCAAACGGATACAAAACCCAAATCAAGAAATTACAATCAATCCTCGTCGATCGAAAAATTACACAGAACCAGAAGATATCTAAACTGATATTAATGATATTCGAAAAGTAACTGTTTTTTTGTTTGGTTTTTTCATCGGAAGTGGATTAATTGAAGTACGATGATTATGATGAAGAAAATTGGGGGAGACAAATGAGCGATAATTGAGGGATTGGAAAGAAAAGAAAAGAAAAAAATAAATAAATAAATAGAAAGTAAGAAAAAAGAAAAGGAAATGAAATAGTTTAGGGAGAAAAACAGTGGGTGTATGGTTAAGAAGAGCAAATTGGATATGGGAGTGGTTTGGGGTGGGGTAACAAATAATTTTTTTTTTTAGAAAAAGAAAGAAAATAGATAATATACCCACAAGGATTGCTTTGCTAATTATCACTTTAAAGTTTTTCATAAAAAGGAAAAGAAAAAAAAATCTCCTCGATCCCGATCCTTCTGGCCAATCGGCCGACCCTATCTACGTAGCTTTACTTGTCAATTATCATTTTAAGACAATCTCTTCCATCTATCATGTATTTAAAAATCGTTAAAAACGAAATTTAAATATTTGTATCCCACATTTTAAAAAAAGAAAAATATATATTTTATATAATAAACTAATAGTATATTAGTATTTACCAACTAGCTACATATGTAAATGATGTATTAAAAAACAAGTTCACTTCTATTAGTTGGAATGTTATTGATGCAGTCAAATCTAAAATTGAAAAATGTAAAGGGAAGGAAAAATTGTAACAACGGTCCCTTAAGTTTTTCAATTTTTGTAAATTTTATCACAACTTTCAATTTGTGCCGAAAAAAAGTCTATAACCTTTCATAAATATGCAGTTGAGGTCCAAATAGATGGAAATCGCTCATTTGACTGTTAGTTGACCAATATTTTGCAAAAAAGCCCCGAAATCGAACCTAGAAAACTCGCCACCACTAGCAGTAGATTTCCCTCTTCCAACCATCCATCGAATTCCTGAAAACCCAACCCATCATTAAACATTTCGAAAGCCTAAAAACCCAACACATCTCTATCTTTAGATTTGATGTTGTTCCACCATGAATGTGTTCGCCAAGAGTTGGCGAGACTATCACCAATGAAGCGCGACCATGGGTGTGATTGTAAGTGGCAATTTGTGAATTGAGGCCTCGACTAGGGAAGAAATTCTGGCAAATTAGGTGGTCAGCGGTTTTTCTGGATTGGGTAGCCGTCGATTTGTGTTGATTTTGATCTTCTGTGATTTTTTATTAAATCATTTTCTGGTTTTCTGTAGATGTTTGATGATCCTTTCTAGAATCTGGTTTTCAAATGTTTTCTAATTGTAATGTTCGATGGTTTTTCTTTCCGTAATGTTTTAGGTTTTTCCCCTTTGCAATGGAAAATCTGGGTTTAATGGTTTGATGGTGGTGGTGGTGGCAATTTAAGGTTTACGGTGGTGGCGATTTACGGTTTATAGTGAGATTAGTGATTGTCGCTGGTTGATCAGTCGACGATGGTGTGTTTTCTGGGTTCGATTTTGGGTTGGGTTGGGTTAGGATAGGGTGAGGTGAGGTGAGGTGATAAACTCTTGAGTTGAATTTTTGTTTTTTGATTTAACCCTTATCAGACAATTGTATTTATATTACAAAATATAATGTTATCATACAATTGAGGAAAAACGTCATTGCTTAAAATAATCAAAATATCAAATTTTTTTTTTTGCAAAATATTAGTCACCTAACGGTCAAATGGATGGTTTTCATTCATTTGGACCTCAACTGCATATTTATGAAATGTTATGACCTTCGATGGTATAAATTGAAGGTTAGGTTAAAGTCTAAAAAAATTAAAAAGACTAGGGGCCGCTACTACAATTTTCCCTAAATGGGAACAAAAATGTCAAAAAGGGACGCCTATCTAGTACAAAAGCAATCAACATCACTATAAAAAATCTCCAAATTTTTTACCATTAACTTTTGAAATTATTTGCTTTTTCAATCACCAAGAGCCATTAAACTCTTTTAAGTGCTTGTTTGAAAAAACTTAAAAAGTTGCTTAAAAGATCAAAATTGACAATTAATTTTAACTATACATTATATAAAACCCATAATTACTACACTTTCACCACTCCTTTTTATAGATCAACTTTTTAATCCTCCCAACAAAGTCTATAACCAAGTGATTCTTACAAATTTAACACCCAAAATCTTAAAACTTAAAAACAATTGAATAAAAATCTCCAGTACAATACCTTTTAAGTACACAATATCGGAGAAATATACAACACTCAAATAATATCATATTACCATGTGTTTCACAAAGAACTAATATTTCTACCCTTTCTTGGAATCAAATGACTATTTTAGCTATTGTCTTGACATCAAAGAAGAATTCAATCCAATGCCTTATTATCTGTTGTGGTTGATTATATCAACGGTAATATGCCATGTGCCTCAAAGATCTAAAAGGAGAAGTATCGAATGGAGAGGATTTTTTGATTTGTGGTGTAGGATTAATGGGGTTCTTCTCAATCTTGGTCTGAGATCGAAGCCAAGACTCGACCACAGAAAGCAAATTAGGCAAATCCTTCAGTTCTTTAAGTTCGGACAGCTTCTCTGACCTCTTCAATACGCCTTCTTGAACATAGACGAGGTCAGTTGCCCATGTTTCCAGCCCATCAAAAATGTGGGTTGCATAAACAATTGTTGCTCCTCTCTGAAATCATGATAATAAATTAATGAACATAACATTGTGGTTCGGAAGATTCCTTAAGCTCGTCATATATTGACAGCAAATGTGGCACCGTAACAACTTCAATCTTGATGAACTTTGAAGTTAGGACTTTACGAGTTATAAAAAAAAGTACTTAAAAGCGTAATAGAAGATCAGATCTTGATGCTTGATGATCCAAATATCCAATATATGCAGGTACAATTCAACAAGATAAGCTAATTCCCCATCCACGAATGCATAAATAGATCAGTAAACATTACCTTCTCACACTCTTCCCTGAAAAATTCCAGCAAATCCATCCTAGCTACTACATCTAGATCAACAGTGACCTCATCTAGAAGAAGAACCTGGATAAGACTAGTAAGATTAGCAAAAACATCGTCCACTGAAACAATTCTAGGCAAAAGACATTGACACGATTAGACCAAAACCATGCAATCTACCCACTTCATGCATTTTCTTGCAGAGGATGGATATTGCCGCATTTTCAGCTCTGCAAGCCAAAACTGGATGTTATTCACCCATGCCTAGAGCGTAGAAGCGGAGGAACAAAAATGAAAAGGAATTTGGAGAGCGTAGACACAGCACAAAAAGTGCTAAAAAAAAAAATCTTCTTGAGCTCTACTCAGTGACCTCTCTTCTCATTCTACTAACGAATGGCTGAGAACAAAAGATAGGTAAATGTAACATATTTATTATTGGATCAACAAGTTACAAGTCTGTAAAATATTTATTATGTTCCCTACAACAGGCTAAATGTGACAAAACATAATATATATTTTTTTCGACAAGTGCTTCTTACTCCTATATATAATCAATAACATCTCGTGAAAAAAGCAGGACAAAACGATACCTTATAAGGATGAAGAAGACCCATGCAGATCTGGACTCGACGTCGCTGACCATCAGAAACCTTGTGCATACGCCACTGCAGATCAATATCAAGCAGTTCTATCAACTTCTCTCGCCTAATAGGATCAACCCCTTCAACTGGATCATAACAAGGGAAAGAAAGAGAAATTCAGTTATGTCTTCATTTCTCATCATGCTCAACCATGTAAATAGTCAAGTATATATTCCAGAGGATAATATGCAACTTAAAGTATCATATCATTATGAATAATTTGATCGTGCGGAACCAGAAAATTGAAAAATAAATACACTTTCCACACTCAAACTTCTGACACCAGAAAAGCGGAAAGAAATTGATCGTATAATGGAATAGTAACTCGTCACACGATTAAAAGCTACACGGTAGTGAAGGTTTCACACACCTCCAAATATCATATGTTCAGCAGAGAAGTCTCCTTGGAGCGGCAATTCTCCCTACGATTTGTTAAAAACAAAGCCATACAGAACCTCAGATTGGCTTCCAAGAACACATATTGACTAAAGACATTATCATAATAAACAATATTCCATAGAAACCACGAACCACCAATGATTTTCTTAAATTCATAAACAAGCACCGTTCACAATAGAACAGAGCAAACTAAATTTAAATTTTCATTTGGTATTACGATGATCAGTTTCCCCCAATGACAAGTGAAATTAAATTAAATCAATCAACGGATGGAATTCTGGTTTAAACTGCTAGTAATAACTGAGGGGTTAAGCAAAATCAAAGCTTAAAAAACTCACAGCAGAACCAACTGCTTTACTCCAAGATTCCCCCAAGTACGCCAAGTCCCCATTGCAAACAAGATTCGTATCGTGAAAAGCAGAAAAATTCAGTACTTTGACCACATCTCTCCCTCCCACCATATGCTTCCCCGCCAAAATCCTCAGCAGAGTCGTCTTCCCTGTTCGATCAATTATCATAAAAACTAAAAGACAAGAAAAAATTGTAAAAAATAAAAACAATTAAAACTCTCAGTTAAAAAAAATGTGAACCAGATCCATTGGCGCCAACAAGGAGACATCGAGATCCGGCAGAGATATTGAGGTTGAAATCGAAGAATAAAGGGGTTTTGTAATCGTATGAGAATTGCATGCCATTCACTTGTATACAGTGTGATTCCTCCTCCATTTTTCTTCTTTCCTGGACTGAGGATTATGATTTTAGGGATTTCAATTTTTGGGCATTCAATATATAGATTTACGTTTCAGGCAGTTACTACCTACACCAAGAGTGCGTGGATCGGAGGGTGGCCACGGATTCTTGCCCGCGTGTTTGCCTATAAATAGTTTACTTATTTTAACTAAAAAAGTAGTGTAAAAAAGTACTTTTTTTTTTTGAATAATTTATTAAAAAAAAATAAAAATACCCTGTATTGGCCTATTAAATCAGGCTACATGTACAACTTTCATTGACAACTACACATTTGACATCATCACATTCATCCATTTTAAAAATTGTTAAAAACTATTTTTTTTATATTAATTGTCCGAAATTTGACAACACGTGATGTCGATCAAGGTTGTCGATCATGTTTGTACAACTATTTTTATTGTAACATTAATCAAGATTGCCAAGAACAAAATCCACAATAAAGTTCGAAATACAATCAACAAAGTCAAGACATTGAACTACGTATGATATAAGTAAAATAATATCTGGCAAAATTAATATCAATGGATTCGAAGAAAAAACGACTTTTTAGGATTTGATTTAAATTGTTATTAAATTTTTTTTTTTTAAAATGCCATGATTTTCAATCAATAATTTTTTGTCAAAAGTTGAGGGGGACTCCACTATAGCAGTTATCGTCTGATCGGTTGGACTACTTCTCGTGGCCAACCAAGTTTTGCGGTAGTAATTGAATGTTTTTGGTTGGTGACGACAACGCAATTGGCTAGTAGATGTGTAGACGCCTTTTATTTTTAAATCCACATTACCATGTTAGAAGTTTTTACTAGATATTTATGATCGTTATCAACATAAATTGATTGATCCACATACTATTTTTTATAAACCTACTATAGTCAGGGGCGAAGCCAGCCCATCAAAGTAGGGGTTCCAGAGTTGAAGGAATAGGGGCCCACGGGGATTCGGGGGCAGCGTCCTCGAATTTTTTTCCTTTTTAAATATTATCTGTTAGAATGAGGGAAGTTGGTACTTTGTGATGAAAAAATGAAACAAAAGAACATAAATTAATGTACGTTAGTTGAAGAATTAAAAGATGGTAATGCTTTTATGGAGATATGTCGGTAATCAATAATTATTTTCTGGGCGCTTACAATTCTAATTCTACTGATTCAAACTTCAAAATTAGAAGCTAAGACTTAGACATATATACATTTGATTTTTACAGCTAAAGAGATGACGCCACAATCTAGGTTCTAAAGAGTGAAGACAGAGGAGAACTGGAGAAGAATCGAAATTTTTTAAGAATTTAGGAGAATTGAAGAATAAAGACAGTAGGGTTTAGGAATTTTACTCAAGGTGAGGACAAAATGGTAAATACACTCCACTAGACAATCCTGCAGCCGAATGCATGCCAGTTCCACTAGATGGTTTATCCTTTACATTTATTCGAATGGGTTCACCTTCCTATTGACCAAATCGCCAAATTTTCTTAATCCATGCAAGAACAGATACGAAAGCTAAACGACCAAAAGTTAATTCCATAATTTGATCTATGACGACATGGAAATATATTAAATGACGCCAAGAACCACATGTAGACTACCAATGGCGGACCCCGCACCCGATGAGGAGGTGCGACCGTTCGTGCTGGATCCGGTGGAGTCTTCAATAGCCGCCGTGCGCCACTCACCGAATCAGTTTCATTGTTGTCTGTTGAAATGAAGAAGGGAAGAAGATGTCCCAAATTTTGAATTTGAGGTTTTTTTTTTTTTTTTGTTAGGCCCTTTTGTTTGGGCTGAGAGCTGGGCCTTTTTTAATTATTAGGCCCAATAATCGACCAATCCATGGAGATGGATAATTCCCGACTATCGGCTCCAGGTCAAGCAATGCATGGACGATTATCTGTCGAAGATTACTGTTACCTTTGTCAACGGTGTTGATGAAACCTTTGATGCTACCTCAACCTCGGCCCAGACAATTCGCAACTTGATTCTTGACAAGGTAATATACTCAAGACGGAGCAAATGTTTCGCGATGTCGGTGAGCAATGGCCTATTATTGTACCTGAAAAAGAACGACAACCATTAACCGGAATTAAGGTAATTGATTGAGCCTGTTTTGGATTGAATTTTTGGATTTTGGGATGTGAATTGAAATGGGTTATGGATTGGTTGGTTTGGGGACTTTTGTGTTTCTTGGTTTAAATCTGGTTGAGTGATTGGGGTCTAAAGGTTTCATCTTCGTTGGTATTTACTTTCCCATTAGAGCACTTATTTTAAAATTTCCTCGTTAATTTTTTTTTCCCCAGAAATGTTTAGACAAATTTTTGAATATTATGGTGTGAATGATAATGGCATGTTGTCATGTATTTGTGGTTTGGATTTCTTGATTGAAACTACTTGTGGTGAAAATGGTGCATTTACTTCTCCATGGTCCAAGGTTTTTACATCTACACTAGTGAAAATTGTCGATGAATTTGTCAATTTGTTGGAGTAATTTAACGTAATTATTACTTATTAGATTGATACCTTTTTAATTGAGCACTTGAACTTCATTGATTTAGGCATATATGAAAAAAATTCAATCATTAAATTCGAGAAAGGTTGTAACGTGTATTTTTTTAGTATTTTTGGTTGTATTGAATTATATTTTCATATGCTTATAATTTTACATTTTAGTGCATTTACATATATATTGAATAATTTTTAATATTATTTAACCCTTGTTTGGTGCGCATTTTATAGCCAATAATGTATTTTTTATGTGATGGGAAATATGTGGTTGAAAAAGAAGGAAAAATTATTGATGTGATGAAAAATATTATTTTATTGAAGAATGTGTGGTTGAAAAATAAATAGAAGAACGAGAATGAGAATGAGAAAAATAATGTGGCTCAAACGGGAGCTTAATTAAATATTAATAAATAACATCACTATTACGATCGTTGATTGTCGACGATTAATAATCAACGATCAACATTCAATAGTCGGCCTGCCTGTGCTGAACTTTGATCTTGGATTCGCCGTTGTAGACTACTCGAGAAATGTATGGTCATCCTGAACGAAACCTATGGCAATTTAAGCTCGTTTATCAGACACTCGAAACAATTTGATTTTGAGAATCACTATCATATATTGATTAGTAAAATGCCCTTCAACTTAATTAACAAATATAACACCGTGGATTAAACTTGCAACACAAGACATGAACACAAGTAATTTGATAAGTGCATTTTACACACTTATCTAGGTCACAAAACATTGGTTATTGTTGGAAATAAATTGGAATACAACTTAATTCTATGCAAATTGTGTTTTGTAGGATAATAACGATGAACATGGTGGAAATAAGAAAAAGCAAGCAAAAAAGGGCTAACACGAAAGAAAATTGAAGTTCAGGGATCAATGTGCAAATAACTGAAAGATGGCTCGGGGGAGAATGTGAAGATGTTGAGGGCCAATTGAGTTTTGGAATAACACACTGGAGGAAGAAGACTTGGAAAAAGAGGTCAAGATTGGCAAAAATTAAACTTGAGGATCAAAATGTAAGAAATTGTAAATTGCCATAACTATGCGGTCGCATAGCTCAAAGAGCTACGCGGTCGCATTGGTCCGTTCAGGGAAAATCAGAAGCCTAACTTGCTCTACTATGCGGTCGCATAGTACAAAAAATGGCGAATTTTCTGGTTTCCTATTTTGATTCAACCACTTATGGAAATAAATCGGGGAACTCTTTTTTAACCCTAAAAACATCCCAGAACAAGGATGACGGGATTTTATCAATTGGAACGAGTCTTGGAAAAATGGTGGCAAAACAAGAAGAATAATTTGAAGATTCAATCCAATAATTAATCGGGTGATGACGTTTACCAAATATTTCTGTATTTCTTTTTCTTCCATCATGTTATGATATGTTTAATTGTGCTAGGAGAGCGACGAACCATGCTATGTAATTTTTGATTTTTAGTTTTGCAATATTTGACAATTAAAACATGTTCTTGAGTTTTGAATGATTTCTATTCACTTAATGTTTCCACAATTATTATGCATGTGATTGTGCAAGTTTGATGATTTATTTCATGCATTTGAGAGAAAAGAAATAGATTTGACAATGTATTAATCATCGTAGAGTCCGATGAGGGATGAAAGAAACATGCCCAAGCGATATGAGTTTGAACATAGAGATAGAAAGAGACATTGTTTGAAATGGGACGTCAAGATATTGTGTGGGGGAGTATGAGTATGGCCCTGATTTATGGGGCAAAAAAAAAAAACTTCATATTTGATTATTGAAATATAAAGTTGAAATGCAGGTCTGGGCGTAATTTCCTCCAGATTTTAGCACTATTCTTGAACTCCATCGGATCATTAACCCAAATAAGCCATCGAATCATCTTGTTACTAATTTGACCTATGTATAATTTTTGGTTCATATATCCAAAAAAGAGAGTATTTTTTTAAGCGAAAAGTTTATAATTTTAATTGCGTATACTTGTGATTATACGTCATTATTACTCTCAAAATAAAATTAAACAAACATTATAAATACCTAAGAAAAGTGATAAAAATAAATTTGTTAACTCCGCTCTTTTCCCATCTCTCTATATATGTTTATGGATCTCTTAAATATACAAAATTTAAAATGACATGTCGAATCCAAACACCTACATATTTGAGTTGTGCTACATGTACATACAAGTTTATATAATGATTTACCGTCACATAATGTGACGGGATTTAATTGAATCAAAATTTCATTAATCAAATAATTTTTTCGCTTACATTTTGACATCTCAAAGTTAACATACGACTTTTATTAAAATCGATCGATTCAAATGATTTTTAACCACTTTACTGGTTATCGGGCCAATATCAATAATTATAAATTTTAGGGCAGGTTCAAAAAGTGTTACTAAATAATTTAAATTATAAGCAAATAGAAAATTGATAAGTAAGTATTACTTGTATATATTTATTAAAACGTATGGATAAAAAGTGAATATAAAAAATTTATGAACATGAAGAAATATACCCTAAAATGTAAAAGGTATTTTTTTTAATGAGCAATTGCGATACTCGTCCACTCGAACTTCGACGTCACGCCATGCAAAATATGTCCCATTGAAAAAGTGTGACGGCAATATCAAATAATGGGTGAAGAGATTTTTATTTAAATTCTCAAATCTCTCTAATGGTGTGTTTGATTGCGATGATTGAATTTGCATGGAGAGAAAATGAATTTTAGAAAATTCAATTGCCTATAATTTATTTGTATGAAAATTATTAATTAAATGTATTTGATTGATTTGGTTTTCAACTTATAAAATATTATACTTGTCCATTTTTTTTTTTATTGATTGGGCATATGAGAGAAATGAGATATATGTGAGAGGGAGAGAAAATTAATTATTTGAAAAATAAAGACCACATTTGCCTAAAGAAAATGTTTTCTTTGTCTTTTGAGAAAAAATGACCACATGATCAAAAGTTGAAAAATAATTTTCATGGAAAAAATTATCAATCGAATACCCTAAAAGTAGGAATCTGTGTGAAAAATGATATTATTCATGAAAAATAAAACCAATCAAACGCATTCTAATAATAAAATTTAAATCACAATAACCAATTTGCTTATAAGACAAATTCGAATCTAGTCTGAAAGTTTTACGAACTTAGAAGTTGAACATCTCATTAATTTTTTGAGCCACTTGTGTTTACTTTCAAATTTTCAATGTGCGATTGCTAAGAAACCTTTTATGTTCTTAGGGTACATTTGACATAATTTTTGAAATGTTAAAAGTTATTTTTTACAAGTTGTTTATGGATATATTTGGATAATTTCTTGAAATTACTTATCTGATTAGAAGAGTTTTTAAAGAAATCGAACTAAGTATGACTTGTCGAAGAAATTATTTACAAAAAGTAGAAGTTACGTAGAAATTATGCCAAACGGATCCTAAACATTCTAAATAAGCTAGGGACGAGAAAGAATAATGATGAGTAGAAGTTAGAAAAAAAAAAAGAAAATTAACAGTTAAATTCATTAATGGCCATCCCAACTTTATACATAGCATCACATTGATCACCCAATTTGATTTTGATTTTTGTTTTATCATGACCATCCAACTTCATAGTTCATACTAGTGTCATATTGGCCACCAAATTTGAATTTATTTTGAATTATGCTATTTATCTTTATAATGATAGAATATCGATGATGTTGTAGCCTATGTAAAATAATAGGATTGATCAGTTCAATTTTTATAAGAAATAGTGGAAGGGAAGAGTGAGAAATATGAAGTGTCACATTGTGATGATGAAATATCGGTGTTGCAACATTATGATGATGAAAAATCGGTGATGTATGTTTCATCATTATGAAAATAAATAACATTATTATTTTTTTTCACCGTGACTAATCAACTTCATATTTGGGGCCCGTTCGGTAGAGATTAAAATCATATTAAAATTGAAAAATTAGTCGTTATTGTTGACTTTTATTAGACAAGTAAGACCCAATAACGATCATATTTTCAATTTTAATTGAATTTTAATCCCTATCAAACGGGGTCTTAACGTCACACTGACCATCCAATTTGATTATGTTTTAAATAAAGTTATTGGATAGCTTGAATGAAATTAAGTATGATATTTGGCGGTTATGATGAAATAAAATAAAATAAAATGGTCAATGTAACATTAGTATGAAGTTCGGTGACGTCAATTTAACCCAAAATTAAACAAAAAGAGAGGGGGTATCTTCGGCAATACACAGAACATTGTGGGCACATTTGGAATTTCTCAGCTCACTCAAGAGTCAAGTCTTCTCCACACTGATGATCAGAGCTCTCCTTGATTTCAATCTATAAAATTCCAGGGTTTAATAGAATCAATTTATCATAAATTTTCCTTACCCTTTTTCTACAATTTTCATTCCCAGATATGGCTAGAAAATCTGGGTTTCTGGTTCTAGCTTCGGTGTTATTAGCATCTATTGCATCGTTCTGCGGTTCGGCAGCCATTTTTAATCCGATATCTGATGCACATCGATCTGCCGCATTGGAGCTCTTCTCTCCCTCCAATGGATCTTTTGGAAGGTCAATTTTAAACCCTCCTTAAACCCCCCTTGTCTTTAAATATGCGTTTAAATCGTATGTCGGATTATATGTATATAAATCCTCTACGTATTTCATTTTTTTTTCGTAATTATCCATCGAGCCTATGCTGGGTTATGTTTGCCGGGCCGGGCCGGGCCGTTTTAATGTCTTTTCTCTTCATGAGCTGAAGAACAAATCGTCAAATCTTTGTGTTTTATATGATTGTTTAGTTTGGCTGTTGATTGGAATGGAGAAAAACTTACCTTTGGACGAATTTGTGATTTTTACATTCAAATATCTATTATAATATAATTACTAGGTGGTAATATGGTTGGTATATACCATTCCACTCGAAAAAGAAATAAAATTTAAAATCTTTCGTTTTCTTTATGCCCCTTAGCAGCCAACATGAAAGTACAAATAGTTCATGTCAAGATCAGTTATGGAGCAATTCTGTAATTTTCTGTGTCCATTATTTCCAGGAGAAAAGGAGTGCCTCCTGGCAGTTAACTTGTGATAGGTTGAACACACGTTGATTTATCATCCTTGGAGTGAACGTGAGAAGCCGATTTTGTTTTGAAATGTAGAACAGAGGATCAAGTGATTTTGTGCAATTAGAAGATACTAACAGTTTAAAAGGCAAGTTTTACATAATGGTTACTAGATGAGTTATGCTTTTGAAGTTGAGCGTTGGGATAATAAAAGACAAAGTGTTAATAGACGAGCATATCAAAAAGAAGAATTTTAAAATAGATGTGTGTTCATATTAAAATGAACAGCACAAGGGCACGAGGATAGACAACGGTGAGTGAAAGTTTTACAGATTCAGAATAAATTAAGAGAGTGATGACTTATTTCATTTTATGCTTTGCATAAAACTAAATATCTCATATTTAGAAGATTCATGTGATCTCAGCAGAATAGTCACAAATGAAGAGGTAGACCAGAATCAACATGTCCTATATGTGGCTTCTAATATTTGGTTTCGTGTACTTGCATGTAGTATTGTATGAGATGGACTGGAAAAAACAAATTCAGGTAACTGACCAAAGTTTCTTGGGAACCAGACTTGCTTCATCTCGTTGTTGTTTAAGATTGAAAATGAAGGGAATAATTCTTTTTTTTTTTCTTGCTTTTCTGATTGGAAATGTACATGAATTAGTGTCTTCCCCGTTACATGCAGAATGACAACTTTGGATTTCGCATTTTTTGTTAAAAAGGGAAACCTGAAAGTTTCCGTTCAAGATAGTTGAATGTCTCACTTGATTTACTCCTTTTTCAGCTTGGAAGAGACATATGAGGCTTTAAGAACATTTGAGGTTCTTGGAATTGAAAAAGAGCCTGTTATAAGGACTTCTGTTTGCGCATCTGTATCTGAAACCCTTTCGTCCTCCTTATCAGCTTTGAAGGATTTGTTCCAGGCATTAAGAGTTAATGGGATACTGAAATGTGAGCTAAATGACAAGGCTTTTGAGGTATGATTAAGCTATTAGCAATGCTGCCTTCGGTTTAAAAATAATCTCTTCTGTTATATAAATATGTGATGCACATTTATACTTGCTTTTCCCCAGGAAATTGCCTCTAGACTTAAAGATTCTTTAAATGCTGCAAATTTGCTTCTTGATTTCTACCATTCCATTGGAGGATTAATGCTTATCAAGGTAACACAATTTTATACACTGTACTCTTTGAAACTGGATCTTCTTTACTAAAAGTACTTGTACTAGGGTTGGGCTGTATTTAAAACAGCCCAAAAAATCCTTAAAAGTTCTAGGCTATGAAAGAACCTGCCCAAAAAGTTGAGGGTGGTAAAAATGGCCTCAAAGGGGTAATATTAGCAAGTGCATGCACCTCAGTTAAATACAGCCCAAAAAATCCTTAAAAGTTCTAGGCTATGAAAGAACCTGCCCAAAAAGTTGAGGGTGGCAAAAATGGCTCCAAAGGGGTAATATTAGCAAGTGCATGCACTTTAGTGTACCAAGGTATAGGCCACACATGGCAGTCAATTCGTAAACTTTGAGGCTTGTAATTGAAGCTTTACACAAGGTGCAGCTGAATGAGTGAGACTTGGATGCTTTTGGAATCACTTTAACAATTTCCTTTTGCACATTAATTTGTTTGTGCAGGAGCAGACTTCGGATGTAGATGTGCATCTTGGAGATGCTGATAGAGTTTTTCGTTCTATAAAGGTGAGTTCTAGACACGTTGTATGTATCTTATCAATTCAAAATTTTTATGCATTTTATGCTTTCTCTAAAAGATTTTCTAAATTTATTATATTGTGAATTACTAAGTGATACTGAACTTGTGGCAGGCTCTCAGCCAAAGTGATGGAAAGTGGCGTTACAGTTCCAATAACCCTGAGTCTAGTAGTTATGCTGCTGGTAAATACTTGTTTATGATGATCATTATGTTTTCTGGATATTTTTAGCTGTAAGTTGTCTACCAACTAAACAAGATTTCTTCATTTGCCATAACAGTTTTTGTTGCTGGAAGTGAAATGTTCAATACTTGCAGTGGTTTCTTACCTTCTAAATGCTGATTACTTGACGTGGTTTAATTTTTCAGGTATAGCATTGGAGACCCTGGCCGGACTTGTTTCATTAGCATCTTCCGAGATCGATCATTCTCTGGTGAGTATTATGTTTCTTACTTTCTTCTCTCATAAGAGCTTAATGTGTCTGAGGAAACTGGTATTGTTAGCTTCTTGCCTGCAAATGTATATATAGAGACAGTGCAATTACGCTCAAATGATTGGTTTAGTGTTCTGATCAACGGTTCTCGTGATAGACGCTTTACTTATTGAGGTGTCACTCGTTTATCTTGGAATTGTTTTACCGTTATATTTAGGGTGTACAAGATTCTGTTCATGGATGTTGCTAGGGGTGTACATAGTTCCATTTGGTTCTGGTTTCAAGATAATCGAACTGAACCATGAATCAATAGTTTTTTTAGATGATGGAACCAATTTTATTTTATTTTTAAGATATGGAACCCAACTGGAATCGAACCATTAGGTTATGGTTTGGTTTAGTTTGATTCTAGTTTGATTTCTTAAATTTTCATACTTACACCATATTCTTAAGATAGTAATATATACCTAAATAAAAAATAAAATAAATATTAAACATTCAACAAGTTCAAATTATCAATTATCAAGATGACAAAAGTCCAAACTAACAAACAAAATATAGTCGTAATTTGAATGCACAAATCAATTTTCATTCCCATAAAGAAGATTGTCTAATAAGTAATAAAAATGTTTCCCTAAATTAATTGTAGCAGTTTTGACGACACATCCACGCAATAAAGGATGAATTAAGCAAAAATTTTACATTCCACTTTTACAGGTAACCATTAACCCGTTTAATACTCCGTGAATATTTTCTGAATTTTCTTCTATTTGTGAAAGAACACAAGTAATTCATCAAACAATTAATGTGAAAAACAATTTAAAGGATTTTTAAGTGACGGGCCAATTCCATTTTTCGATCTCGAAAGAGTCTCCTCTACTGACATGATGAAATGCAGTGCTGGTGTGCCGTGACGACGTGTAAATTGAAAAGGAGTGAAAGGGAAATGATTCAAAAGAATACAAAATTAGGGTGTATACAATTAATGAGCTCTCCAATGACCCATGACCGATTAATGGGTTGTTTCCAACGAATACAAAATTAGGGTCTCCACTAACTATAATATATATATATATATATATATATATATATATATATAGTTAAAATTTCAGTTTTGTTCTGGTTCAGGTTATTGGTTCTGGAATTAGAACCGAACTAGAACCAAACGATTCTCGGTTTGAAGAACTAAAACCATTAATTTTTTTGTAGAATCGAACCGAACTGATCGGTTTTTTGGTTCGGTTCTGGTTTAATTTGGTTTGGATATTTTGTCCACCCCTAATATAGCCACATATCTTATAATGTTTATCGCAGCATTAATCATAACCATTCTGATTGGGCTATTTTTCCTTTTTTCCATATGACTTCTCCCCCATAACATAACACTAATACACATGCATGTCTCTTTATCTTGGAACATTTGATGGCTAATATGTGGAGGCTATAATTGGTGTTCTGATCTTAGTCTGTTTTTATGCCAGGTTGCCATTCTGAAAAATGACATAATGAAGCTTTTTGATGGTGTTGAGAGATATGGTACGTTTTTAATTTTTGATAAATACACGTTTCTCTTTCTGATCAATTCTTTGATTCTGATGTTTATGTTGACAGTGTTGCAGTTTCTGTTCGGCTTGCTACTTCTAATAGTGTTTGTTTAAAAGCATTTACAATAAAAAAGAAACAAATGTGTTTATTGTGGCCGAAATCTGGCTTTTAGCTTCATCATTTCCATATAATTTTATCTTAGGCAGATACTCTAATACATACTACAACTGAAAATTGTAGCCCCATCAGGTTTCTGTAATGCGGTTAAAATATACCTTGTTCACATTTGCTGTTAAAGGAAGGAAGCATATTTTGTTTCTTAGCTACAGTAATGTTTGAAACTCTCAATCATGCTCATTCTGGACTCTTTATTTGTTGTCTTTGATATTTTTATCAAATTTCAGATTTCTGCAAGTTACAGTTCTAAATAACTTCTTTACATGAGACTTAATTTACACGAATTTATTCCAAGCATTTTTTTTATAAACAGTTTAAATTATGGATAGATCGAAATAAGTGGTGGATTATCTATCCTTCTATTTATAAGCTTAATTATGTTTAAAGCACGACGTTTTTGCATCTCTGAGTGAATTATCAATCCTTCTTTTCTATTTATTCTAGATGAAGTAAACTGTAAAAGCAACAACATTGTCAACAGACCTGTACTTTTATCGTACTGAGATGTCAACTTATTGTGATGAGTTGGATTATTATAGTTTCTTTCTTTCATAACATGACTTTGCTGTTATATTTTAGATGATGGTGCTTGTTACTTTGATGAAAAATTTGTTGATGCACAAGGGCATCAGGATCCTCTTTCAGCTTCCTCATCAGTAGTGCGTGGGATTACTGCTTTTGCAAGTGCCACCGAAGAAAGTTTGAATGTGCGTTTGCTAACTTATGTTTTGCCACTGTTCATTTCGCCCACGCTTCTTTGTTATTCTTTGTTTGACCTTCTAAAATCTTCGGTTTCAAATTTGCAGTTTCCAGGGGACAAAATATTGGGTTTGGCAAAATTTTTTCTTGGTGTTGAAATTCCTGGCTGTGCCAAAGACTTGTATCACCAAATTGATGCCTTAGCTTGCCTTGAAAACAGTAGGCAAGTTCTTGCATGAATTATGTTGTTTGGTCCTCTCAAGGGCTTTTACTGGTTGCTCTGTTATATGTAGAGATATCTCTTCACGCCATTTTTATGCACTCCTGTAAAATCATTATTTCTGCAAATATGTGCTATTTCGAAGAAATCCAAGTTTCGACATTGTTTAATCTTTGCTAGTTGCTTCTGTTGCTTTATCATTTCCATTCGATCCTGCTGATATTGTATTCTTTTAATATGTTGAGATCTGCAAGAAGTAAGACTTGTTACTTGGATATAATCACTACTCACTTCCAGTTGTGAATTTGTTGGTGGGGTTCTGAAAATAATTCGAATATTTTATTTACTGTACAGGGTATCTGTTCCTTTGATTTTATCTCTTCCAGCTACCGTGCTTTCAGTTTCCAGGAAAGACCAACTTAAGGTGTAGTAGCTTAATCATATGTCGTGTACTCTTATTACATGCAATTTTACATTTTTGATCAGCTTCCCTTCTATCTTCTTCTTTTCTTGAAATTTTTGTATTCATTTTCAGATTAATATTCCATGGTGTTAAGTAAATATTTGGCATATAAGAGACAGTACTCCAAAACTCAGTGCTGTTGGACATGAAACAATAGATAATGAACTGCACTTTGCAGAATAAGCATCGTAGACATATATTGCCTTATGCAGACTTTTTCATATTTAGCTTGCTGCATTGTTTAATTCAGGTGAGGGTCAACACTGTATTGGGTTCTGCTGCCCCACCTCTATCTGTCAAGCTCATGCAGATTTTTAGCTCTGGTTCAAAGGATGCGTCTGTCATTGACCAGGTGCTCCCATTTACTCGGAGCTGTATATAGTATTCCACTCCTAATTATGATTTATCTGCCACTACAAACTTTTCTCACCTGTTCATGCTTAGTGCACCTTAATCTGTAAGGATTTTGCATTTCCTTGATGCAGGAACTCAAGTTTGATCCTGAACATGCAGTTCATGTCTTAGAAACCTTTCCAAATAATATAGATGTTGGAAAGTACATCTTTTCTTTTGAGGTATGTTTTCCCCTGATTTTACCCTCCTCGATTCATCCATGTCTGTCTTCCCTTTTCCTAACACAATCTATTCCTGGCTTCCTATTGAAGATTTCTCTTCAGGATCCAGAACATAAGAAGCGATACATAACTGGGGGACGAACAAAAGTACCTATATGCATAACAGGAGTCATCGAAGTTAAGAATGTGGAGATTGCTGTACTTGACAGTGATAT
>CAIGRO010068098.1:0-14529 GCA_903798355.1 Fraxinus baroniana
GATTCTGACAACCGTAGCAAAAGTTATGGCCAAAATACCGAAACATGCCCGTAGATGGCCCCAATTAGGAAATACCGTCAATTACTTGCCAATCTTGCGCTGATCTGCCAACTCATGGTATCTCAGCGCCATTAACGTACTATCAGACAGTTCGGCCTCGTCTGACTCGGATCCTCCTGCATCATTTGTTTAGAGAACAAAACAGTAGAGACTGCTACACAAATTCGACATAGATAGCTATATGAGTATCAGTTGTTAATCACTAAAGTTCGATAGTGAAATCGATTATTTGACTTCATGTCATTATAGTGTCTT
Organism: Fraxinus baroniana; assembly: GCA_903798355.1. Classification (NCBI taxonomy): domain Eukaryota; kingdom Viridiplantae; phylum Streptophyta; class Magnoliopsida; order Lamiales; family Oleaceae; genus Fraxinus; species Fraxinus baroniana. The sequence continues at coordinate 316 of CAIGRO010068098.1, forward strand.
GTATAAGGACAATAATGTATTAGTAATATTGGAAGTTACTCTACCAAGAGTCACTAAAACATCATCGATTGGATATATCAAGAATTATATGAAGGTTTTTAATCATCTATAGAGGATTCGTTCATCTTAGATAGTTTAATGATCTATATTTCAAAAGCTTAAATTGATATAGAAATTCATGACCAAGGTAGGTACGCAAGCCTAAAATAGTTTCCACGATTTTTGACTTAAGAGTGGGATGAAAGACATGATTGATTAATTGAGATTCACACATCTCCATATCTCGTAATTTAAAAGATCATATTGAAGAAGAGATTACAGTTTCATGGTAAATGAACAAATTTAGTTTTATCACACCACATGATATTTCTTGTCGGATTTATGTCATGACACATTACTAAATGTCAATCGGGAACAATGAATGTGAATTAATGATAAATTTCAATCATCCCTAATCAATCGCAAAAACTAATACTAACTAGATAAAATCGGCATCTAAGTCCAATATCCTCCAACAACATAAAATTGAAAAATATACAAAGAAAACAACTATCGGTCGAAATGCATAGCAAAAACTTCAATATCTAGTTTCTTCCTCTAACATTCAATCATATCTAATCCAGCCGACAAAAGTTCAATAAACTTGATAAAGAATATTCTGCAATGTCCCCTACAAAGATATTTGCAATAATAAATACATCATATGTAATATCAAAGCAATAAATATATAGAGAATGTTAAATATGGATTATTTACATATTGTTTTTTTGCGGAACATCTACATGTCGACGCCATCAAACTACTTCTGTGAATAATTTTTCCCAAAAAGGATGACCTAATTTAATTATGTCTAATTCAAATGCAAAATGAAGTATGATGAGAGAAACTAACAAACAATCGTTCATAAGATCCCTTAATGAAAATAGCAAGAAAGGAATCACTGTCCAAATCCATAAGGATTGTAAATTTTTCCATAAATATCCCAATATAATATTCGATCATGCATGTATGTTGCAATTCTAAATTAATTAATTGTTAAAGTAAAACAAAAGGGTATCAACTAAGATAAATAACCTCGTGTGAACGTAAGAACCTTTAGGTCCAAATGTGCCTTTACGACCTAAGTCACCATTCCCTTGATTTATAACTAATTAGTGTTGTCTCCCCTTATTAAGCTATTGCATAAGTCACCAGTTCTTAACTTGAAGACCTATGATGAAGAATCACCTATCTAATAATTTTTTTTTTAAAGAACTTACCATTTAACTTGTAGAGTTATTGATATGATCTAGAAGTCGAGAAGTTGAGCCCGACGAAGCCGATCCCAGGACGAGACCCGATGATTATCGAAGGAGGCCCGATGACACGTTCGAGGGCAAAGCAGGTGAAAGAGCCGATGGGATTGCTTGCGCAAGCTATGGCGCACGAATTGTCAAAGTTAACAAGTCAAGGAACAAGTTTCATGTTGGGCTCGGTAGAAGAAATCAAATGAATCAACTCGGTTCAAATAGCAAACGAGCAGCGTGGATGAAAAAATGTATAACTTTTAGCTCGGGTTTTGAATTTTTGCCCATGAGTACATTCCGGAAACGACACAAAATTCTGCAAAAGAAAAAAGAAGAGTTAAAATTACAACCATGCGACCGCATGGCTTAAAACGCCATGTGGCCGTATGGAGGTCAACCGAACCAAAAACTTGATTTCCATTTGTTCGATACGGCCGCATGGTTATTTTGCGGACCCAAGATTTCCTTTTTTCGAAATTACCTTATTTGATTAAGATTCTATTTTATTTGATATATTTGTAATCTTAAGAGTCTAATTCCATTTTAACTACCTTAATTAGGGCTTAGTATAAATAGGTTTCATTATTTTCATTGTAGAAACACAACATTATTGAGAATTAATCGAGAGGCTATTTTGCTTTCAAATGTTGTCCTTCTTAGAACTTTGTGAACTTATCAAGTTAATCTTGTGGTGTTCAACATCGAGTGTGGATCACACATTGTGTAATCAAGAGGTCATTCAAATTTCATTTTGTTCGGTTGCTTAGTTCATTATTCTTGGTTCAAACTCTAAACTGAATTATTCTTTGGGCTTTCTTGGGATCGTCAATCTTTTGTGGGGTTACTTAGTTATTGTTGCTACATGGTTCTCATTAGTTGGTATCAGAGCACGACTCTAAAATAATCAAGGTTATATCAAGTTATATATTTTATTGTTTGAGTCTTGTTTTCTTCTTTTTCTGTTGTTCTCGTCGCGTTCTTCGAGTCAGTTCTTAGTTTTTAAGTTTTGATCCAAAAAAGAGTCAAAGTTGTTTTTTAGGCTATTTAAGAGTCCAAGTTAATTTTTGTTTTTGTTTCGCTAGATTTGTAGTTGAATTCTTGATTTAAAATTAAAAAAATCCGAAAATTCAAAAAAAAAAATTATTATTATTATTATTATTATTATTTATGAGAATTTTCAACAGTTTTCAATTTCCAGTTTTTGAGTCAAAAAAAGGAAAATTGTTCAATTTCATTCCATTTTACTTTCTTGGATTTTCCATTTGTTTCATCTATACAACTCCTCACTTCCTTCTTGTTCTTGAGTCATTCTTCATCTTGTTTTTCTTTTCTCCTATCACAATTCGTGATCATACTCGGTTGGATCCACGGGAACACATTTTGTTGTGTTCACCTTGTTCTTTGAAGTACTTGGACGAAAGCATTGAGCGGTGAAAGGTAGAGTGGTGAGATTAATAGAGGGAAAAAGCCATTAATGGAGTGATACACAAGTGATCATTTGTGAGGTAGGAACTCTATAGAATTAGGATGTTAGATAGAGAGGGTTCCAATTCAATCAGGCAACCGAATGAAATCAACATAGTGGAGGATGTAATAAGGTGGTTTGAAAGGGTGCTTGGGGATGCGAGCGAAAGGCTTGATAGGTTAGATACATCGGTGGCAAATCTTTATAGGGAAAGATGGAACGCAAGGAGACTGGGTAGGGGGGAGCCTATGTTGAAGATATATGATGATTATGAGTATGGTAGTGACATGGATGATGATGCATCGATGGTGGGTGATATGGGTAGGTTGAGAAATAGAGGAGGTAGGTTAGAAAGAGGGGGTAGAAGATGAAGTAGATGGAAATATAGGCAATATTAAGATGTCTATTCCACCATTTAAAGTAATGAGTGATCCGAGGTTTATCTAGAGTGGGAGAAGAATGTAAAGTTGATCTTTGAGTGCCATAATTATTTGAAGGGAAAGAAGATGAAAATAGAAGTTCTTAAATTTGTTGACTACGTGGGATCAAGTGGTTACATCAAGGAGAATGAATCATGAGTGAATGGTTACTACTTGGAATGAGTTGAAGACTATCATGCGGAAGCGAGTCATGCCTAGTTACTATTACAGGGAGTTGCATCAGAAATTGCAAGGTTTATATCAGAGGTCGAAGAGTGTGGAAGACTACCATAAATAAATGGAGATTTTGATGATCAGGGCGAATATGGAAGAGGATCGGGAAGTCACCATGGCCCATTTTTTAAATGGGTTGAACAAAGACATTGCTAATGTTGTGGAGTTATAGCACTTTGTAGAGATTGAAGACATGTTGCATGTGACAATGAAGGTAGAGGAATAGTTGAAGAAGAAGGGAATAGCTAGGCAACCATTGGGTGCTTCGAGTTCTAATTCATCTTGGAAACCGAGGTGGCATAACAAAGGAGATGGAATTGTTTCAAAAGGAAGGACTGAAATGCCAAAGGGAAAAGATGATGGTGCTAGTAGAACAACCCCCAAAGTAGAGCTACAACCAGCCAGAAATTGGGATATCAAGTGCTTCATGTGCTTGGGAACAGGACACATCGCTTCTCAATGCCCAAACAACAGGACAATGATCTTGCGCAAAGGAGAGGTGGTGAGTGACGGTGAGAATGATTATGAAGGCATGCCAACATTGGAGGAGGTTAGTGAAGGGGACAACTTGGAATTTGGTGTTGGAGAGTTACTGGTCACGAGACGAGTTCTCAACACTCAAATCAAGGCAGATGACTTGGAGCAGCAAAGAGAAAACATATTACATACACGATGCCATGTTAAATAAGTTGTGTAGCATGATCATTGATGGAGGAAGCTGTATTAATCTAGGCAGCACAAATCTTGTAGAATAATTAGGATTAACTTTATTAAAACACCCTAGACCCTATAGGTTATAATGGCTCAATGAATGCGGGAAAGTTAAAGTGAACCTGAGGATGTTGATTAATTTTTCAATTGGTAGTTATCGGGATGAGATTACGTGTGATGTTGTACCTATGCATGTGTGACATATTTTGTTGGGTAGATCATGGGAATATGATATGAAGGTTATTCATAATAGGTACAAGAATCATTATAGTTTTGTTAAGGATGGGAGGTCCATTACCCTTGCGCCATTAACGCTGGCACAAGTGCATGAAGACCAAATCAAATTGAAAAATGAGGAAGAAAGAAGAGTGAAAGAGTTAGAGAAAATGAGCGAAAATAGTGAGATGGTGAGTATGAGAGAAAATGTTGAGGTGGATAGTAGAGAGCAAAAGAGAGTGGAGCCACATGAGAGAAAAGAAAGAGAGGCTTCCAATAGGAGAGAAAATTCGAGAGTAAACTTATTTGCAAAAGGGAGTAAGTTGAAAAGAGCGGTAATTGAGAGGCAACAAGCTATATTATTGGTTTATAAGGAATCATTCCTCAATCTTGAGGAACCTAACCCACCCTTCCCTAGTTTGGAAATCTCCTTATTGCAATAATTTGAAGATATATTTTCGAAGGAATGCCTAATGGGTTGCCACCCATTCGAGGCATTGAGCATCAGATTGACTTCGTTCCTAGAGCTGTCATTCCAAACTAGCCAGCTTATCAAAGTAATCCCGATGAGACAAAGGAACTTCATAAGCAAGTAGAAGAATTGATGAGCAAGGGATGTGTGAGGGAGAGCATGAGTGCATGTGCCGTTCCAATGCTACTTGTACTAAAGAAAGATGGAACTTGGAGGAAGTGTATGGATTGCAGAGCCATCAACAAAATAACGATAATGTATCGTCATCCTATCCCTAGATTAGATGATATGTTGGATGAATTGTATAGTGGTTGCATGTTTAGTAAAATTGATCTTAAAAGCGGATACCACCAAATTCAAATGAGGGAAGGTGATGAGTGGAAAACAGCTTTTAAAACTAAATATGGCTTGTATGAACGGTTAGTAATGCCATTTGGACTCACTAATACACTGAGCACTTTCATGCGGTTGATTAATCATGTTTTGCATGCTTTTAAAGGTAAATTTGTTGTTTTGTATTTTGATGACATCTTAGTTTATAGCAAGGACCTTAATGAGCACATAGAACATCTTAGGAGTGCACTTGTAGTTTTAAAATGGAACAACTTTATGCTAATTTTAAGAAAGTGTACATTTTGCATGGAAAAGGTTGTTTCTTAGGATTTGTTGTGAGTGCTAATGGGGTAGAAGTAGATGAAGAGAAAATAAAAGCTATTAAAAAATGGCCAACACCTAAGAGCATAATTGAAGTTAGGAGTTTTCATGGTTTGGCTAGTTTTTATAGGCGTTTTGTGAAAGACATTAGCACAATTGCTACACCACTCACAGATATTGTTAAGAAGAGTGTGGCATTTCATTGGGGTGATGAAGAAGAACATGCGTTCAATACAATCAAGGATAGGTTGTGTAAGGCAATAGTTTTAGCAATTCCTAATTTTTATAAGACTTTCAAGATTGAGTGTGATGCATCAGGAATAGGAATTAGAGCATTTTTAATGCAAAACAAAAGACCGATAGCCTATTTCAACGAAAAGCTAAGTGAAGCATCACTCAGTTATCCCACCTATGACAAGGAGCTATATTCACTTGTTTGAGCCTTGGAGACATGGAAGCACTACTTGTGGTCTAAGGAGTTTGTGATATACACGGACCATGAATCATTGAAGCATTTGCGAGGTCAAGGTAAGCTAAATAAAAGGCATGCGAGGTGGATGGAATTTGTGGAGACATTCTCTTATGTCATCCGGTACATGCAAGGTAAGGAAAATGTGACGGCGGATGCACTGTCTCAAAGGTATGTGCTACTGACTTCTTTTAGTTCTCAATTATTTAGTTTTGAACACATTAAGGATATGTATGTTAGTGATTTAGATTTCTCAGATATTCATGCTTCAAGTAATAAAGGGGTTATAGATAACTTCTTTAAACATGATGGATATTTGTTTTAGAAAAATAGGTTGTGTTCCTAATTGTACAATGTGAGAGATATTAGTGAGGGAAGAACATAGTGGTGGATTGATGGGACATTTAGGGATTAAATAGACTTTAGAGATGTTGGGGAAACATTTTTATTGACCTAACATGAAACATGATGTTGAGAGAGTATGTAGTCAATGCATAACTTATAAGCGGGCTAAATCTAAGGTTTTACCTCAAGGTTCGTACACACAATTATCTACGCCTAGTGAACCATGGGTTAATATTTTGATGGATTTTTTTAGGGTTTACCTAGGTCTAAGAAGGGATGAGATTCAATATTTGTGGTGGTAGATAGGTTTAGTAAGATGGTACATTTCGTAGCATGTCATAAGACTGATGATGCCACTAAAATTGCTAAGTTATTCTTTAAGGAGATAGTGCGTTTACATGGGGTACCTAAGAGCATAGTTTCTGATCGGGGTGTGAAATTTTTGAGTCAGTTTTGGGGGGTTTTATGGGATAAGTTAGGGACTAAACTTATGTTTTCTACAACTTGTCATCCACAAATCGATGGTCAGACCGAGGTAGTGAATAGGACCATGACACAACTCTTGCGCACTGTAGTCAATAAGATTTTGAAGAGTTAGGAGGAGTGTCTACCTTTCATAGAGTTTGCATATAATAGGGCCATGCATTCTACTACTTCGTTTTCACCATTTTGAAGTTGTTTATGGTTTTAATCCATTGATACCTTTAGATTTAATACATTTTCTTGGAATGAACGAGGTAGTTTAGATAGTAAAAGAAAGGCCGAGTTGGTGAAGTCACTCCATGAAAAGGTAAGGGCGTAAATTGAGAGTAAAAACAAACACTTCGCGTTGCAAGCAAACAAGGGCCGGAGAAGCATGACATTCTGACCGGGAGATTTAGTTTAGGTACATTTCATAAAGGAACGCTTTCCAGAACAAAGGAAATCAAAGTTACAACCACGAGGGGATGGTCTATTTCAAATTTTGGTGAAAGTCAACGACAATACATACAAATTGGACCTTCCAAGTGAGTATAATGTTTCAGCAACTTTTAATATGTTTGATCTCTCCCTTTTCGATGCAGGTGTAGATTCAAGATTGAATCCTTTTAAAGAGAGAGAGAGGATAATATATCCAGAAGTCGAGCTCGATGAAGCCAAGCTAGGATGAGACTCGTTGATTATTGAAGGAGGCCTGATGACACGTTTGAGGGTAAAGCAGGTGAAAGAGATGATGGGATTGCTTGCTCAAGCTATGGTGTACGAAGTGTCAAAGTTAACAAGTCAAGGAACGAGTTTCATGTTGGGCTCGGAAGAAGAAACCAAATGGATCAACTCAGTTCAAGTAGCAAACATGTAGCGTGGATGGAAATGTGCACAACTTTCAGATCAGGTGTCGGATTTTCGTCCATGAATACATTTCGGATACGACACGAAATTTTGCAAAAGAAAAAAGAAGAGTTAAACTTACAACCATGTGACCGCATGGCTAAAAACACCATGCGGCACGTGGAGGTCAATCGAATCAAAAACTTGATATCGATTTGTTCCATGCGACCATGTAGAAAATACCATGCGGCCGCATGGTTATTTTGGGGAGCAAAAATTTCCTTATTCCGAAATTGCCTTATTTGATTAGAATTCTATTCTATTTGACATATTTTTAATCTTAAGAGTCTAATTCCATTTTAACTACCTTAATTAAGGCTTAGTACAAATAGGTTTCGTTATTTTCATTGTAGAAATACAACGTTATTGAGAATTAATCGAGAGGCCATTTTGCTTTCAAATCTTGTTCTTCTTAGAACTTTGCGAACTTATCAAGTTAATCTTGTGGCATTCAACATCGAGTGTGGATCACGCATTGTGCAATCAAGAGTTCATTCAAATTCTATTTTGTTTGGTTGCTTAGTTCATTATTCTTGGTTCAAACTCTAAACCAGATTATTCTTTGGACTTTCTTGGGATCGTCAATCTTTTGCAGGGTTGCTAGTGATCATTGCTATGTGGTCCTCATCAGTTATAGGCATTGTTAGCACACATAGAATACATATAGCAGTTCGTAGTTTTGGTCGACTCACTCTAAACCTATATATTATATGTAGATCCTTTACAAGTTATTCACGGTTGAAAATACCTATGGTTAAAATTGCATTTATGCATTCAATCATACTTATTAGTGAGTATTTATTAGATTAGAGAATTTATTTTAGTTCTTATATTCTGGTCAAAGACTATTTTTCCAAACATCTTTACAAAACAAGTAATTTCACCTATTTTATACCAATTCAAACTCCAGCTTTTAAAAGTAATAGTTACTCAAGTACTAGATCAATAGTGGAACACAACTAGGGGTGGGCAAAACCCAAACCAACCCGAGTAAACCGACCGAACCGACCCAAACCGACCGGTTTGGGTCGGTTTTTTGAGTTTTTTGGGCGGGTTTCGGGTTTCTGGTCAGGTAATCGGGTCGGGTTGGGTCGGGTCATGGGTTAACAACCCAAACCCGATTGAAACCGACCCGACCCAACCCGAAACCCAAAAATTAAATTAAAAAAAAAACGCGACTTCAACAAAACCCTACAGCCTAAAGGGCAAGTCTCAAGCGCAGCCAGACACTACTCTTCTGAGTTTGCTCTCTCCATCTCTCGCTCAAGCCGCAGTTCCTTGACTTGGGCTGCCCGTAAGTCTGCCCCTACAACTGGTGGTGTAAAGAAGCCTCACCGCTACCATCTGGGTATTGTTGCTCTTCAGTGAGTACTCCTTTTTTGATATTCACACTTCTAATAGCTGTTTCGGTCACGTTGTGGAATAATATTTGTTTATCTTTCAATTGCGTTGATTTATTGTATCATTAACCTCTTATTTAGTGAAATCCGTAAGTACTAGAAGAGTATTGATCTCTTGTTCAGGAAGCTGTCATTCCAGAGGCTCGTCCATGAAATAATTTTTTATTTTTTTTGCAGTTTGATTACAATTTCAGTTCAGCTCTCTACAATACTATTAGTAAGTATCATAATTGTATTTTCTTTTGTAGCTTATTATTTGTGCTTTTTTATTTGTGTGCTGTTATGAGTTTTTCTCTATTAAATGGAAATTGAATTGATAGTTCAATTTTGGAAAATTAGTGAGTCGGTATGTGTTTGTGAGTGCGTTAAAAATTTTCTTTGGATTGTTATATTTTCAGATGATTAGGGATGCTTCTATATTCGTCATATATTGTTCTTTAATTATTTCATCCCAAGTAATTTCAGAAACTTAGTTTTCTTCCATATTCTCTTCAGTAACTCGGTTTTTTGAAAAATATTCTATGACTTGGGCAGGTTTTGATATATTCTATAGTTTTAGTTTAGTTTTCTCAATTGTCAATTGTCAATTGTAATTGTAATTGTAATTGTAATTGAAAATGTGATTATAATTAAAGTCTCAATATGATTTCTCATCTGAATATGTTTACTTTCCAATTATTAACTCCCTAATTTTGTTTAATGCCTTTGGTGACTCATGGCACTTAACAGCAGTGCATATGATTCAATGTTAATTTTTATTGTAAGTGGCTATTAAGGTAATATTTAGAAATTTGAATGATTATTAAGGTAAGAAAACAACTTCAATGATCATTGAAGTAATTAACACTTCTCTTACTTAAAGGTTAGGAAAAAGTAATGTATCGAAAACACCTTAGAAAGCAATAAGTTACTAAAAAAGTGACTTTTACATTACTTAAGCTTTACCCAAACATGTGCACAACACTGGCTTTGCCAGAGTGAGTGAAGATTAATGAGCAAATTCTGTGCAATTGATCTTTTGATTCCTTTAAAAGTTTTCTGATCCTTTTCCCACACCACCTTTTGCTTTGAATTTGCAGGATTTACCACCAGAACGTGCATTTGTAGATTTTGTTCTCTACAATTTGGTGCTTCACTTGGTTATCATGACCTTCCTTGGATAAGTTTGTCCCTTGGGAACAAATAATTTGTTTCAACTTTTGATATTTAGGCCAGAAACAAGTAGGCATTTACAAGAAAACATGAAAATTGTCTGTTTTTGAGCCAACAAAACTTGATCGTTCACCGTTGTGTCTTTGTTGTTAATGACATTTGCTTATATTCTTGGACTGATCTCTCTATCCTTTTATTTTATCGTGTTCTTGAAAATTATTAATTTTAATTTTTGTGCAATAAAATTTATCTCAAACCGACCAACCCAACCCAACCCGACCGACGCATAATTGGGTTGGGTTGGGTTTCAACATTTACATGGGTTGGGTTGGGTTGAATTTCGAACAAACCAATAATGTTGGGTTGGGTTTGGGTTGAGGCAAAAACCGACCCAACCCAACCCACGCCCACCCCTATTTGGAACCGGCAGAATTGAACCGAACTGAATCGACCCACGGACAGCCATAGTGGGGGTGGCGGAATAGGGGAGTGCTTTACATATTGATTTGGAAATGGTACACAAGTGGGTCAACTTTGATCACAATTTTAAGTGGGACCCGATGTCCGATTTATCGAAATTAATGTTCAGTTAAATTCTACGTTCCGAGTAGATGAGTGTTAAATATTTAATTGTGAAAAATCATTTCAATATGAATGAAAAATTATAGTTGAAAGTTGAACAATAAATAAGAGGAATAAATGGGAAAGAATTGAAAAACTGTTCCAATCTCATATAAGTTGCAAATACAACCTTGAGCCACTTAATAAAGTTCAAGTTTGAAAATGGGTTTGGGCTCCAAGGGGTATCAATAGTCTTTGAAAGGGGGAGTCTTAGACAATGTCTCTAGACTAATCAAAGGTCACGCGCGCGTCGTCGCCGTCCGTCCGGCTATCCGGCTTTGGCTGGACCCGTGTTAATATTAATTTTTTGGATTAGTTTTATTTAAATTTTTTGTCTGAATTCAATTAATTCCCTCCATTTACAGTTTATTAATCGACCCATCAGTTTATTAAAACGGCGTGTTAAGTGGGCGTGAGTGGTGGGTTGAGAGTGGTATGGAAACTACTCAATCGTCCACTCTTTTCTCTATGTAAATGGTTCTCGAGCTTTCATTTCCAACATAGAAAAAAATCACGAATTCATTCTGCATACATATTCTTTTTTCTTTCTGCATTTGTCTGCAGAGAGTACTTCCGGTTCTGGGTTCGTTGTCTTACAGTTGAAGTGCTGCTTCTGCAAGTGTGATCGTTGTTGTATCTTAAGAGACTTTTTACCACATACCGTAAGCACCGTGTGATGGGGCAAAAACGTTTTAAGGACAGAGAGCATAGTTCTCACATCGATCATCCTCATTTAGAATTCTGAAATTGTTTATGTATTCTATTCTTGCTGTTTATGTATTTTGTATTACTGTTTATGCATTTCGTTCTTACCGTTTTGCAATTGCAAGTCATATTCTGAAAATTTTATTCATTGCGTAAAAATTATTCCAACAATTTATTCATATATTTATGTTGGGTATAGGAAGCTTGGAGCTGCCTGGGAAGGGAAGGGGAGAAGAGCGGGTAACTGACCGACACCATTGTGCGGAGACACTGAAGCAATGTCTCCAAATAATTCGGAGATGAAATACAAGTGATTGTAAATTAAGACTTCTTTCAAACATGAAAAATATAACAATTGGAATACAAGATAAAAATCATTTTGTCGTTAATTATTATTAGCACGTAAAAAAAAAGAAAAAAAAACCCTGAAGAATGTGAAAAAAAAAATCCTCTGAAGCTTACTCCGCACTGTACGGAGCAAGTATACCACTTACTCTGCATTGTGCGGAGCAGTGTCTCCAAATAATTCGGTGACACCGTGTGCGCGGTGTCTCTAAATTATTCGGAGACACTGCTTTAGTGTCTCCGTACAATTCGAAGACACCGCGCACACGGTGTCTCCGAATTATGCCAAGACATCGAGGGTGTGTCTGCCTTTTTTTTGTTAAAAAATTCTACTCATTTACATTTTACACAAATCATAAATATAATTTCACTTATTCATAATTTAATTCAAAAACATTAAAAAATATTCCATTCCATATATACGTGAAACCCAAAATTCCTTTCGGGGACGTTGCCCCCGAGCCCCCATGAGGAGCGCTGCCCCCTCGACCTGACCGGTTACGTCAATCACATTTAGGGCGTTACTCTCAAATACTTGATGAGATTTTTTCTTCAATAGTTGCACGACTCTTCAAAAATAAAATCGTAGCGTGTTTAATATTATCAGATAATATTTTCGTTTTTTTTTATTTATTAAACTTCCTTCCTTATTCAGTGTATACTATAAATATTTTGAAACGTTAGCAAGCTTAAAAATGATTAATATTGTTTACATTAATTTCTTCCTTAGAACAAATTTTGGCTACCAAAAATTCTTCATTTAAATCTTATTAGAATATTATCATTATTAAATTTTACTAATTATTATGTTAGATAAAAACTTACGAACCATATCATTAACATTTGATACGCTAATATTACCTTAAAAATACTAAAGCCCGTACATTGTACGGGCATACGACTAGTCATATTAAAAGATTTGAATATCAATGGTCAGGATGTTCATACATCGTGAATTGTCAAACCATTTGTACAAATCATTGTAAAGTAGTTTAATTCAGATCATTTATATAACAGTAATTTTATTCCTAGTCAACGACTACAATAGTCATTATATGCGTTGTTTGTTATTTGAAACAACAAAATCACGGAAAATTAATGCATTAAATAACAAGTTGTCATGTAGGATACCACATAGGGCGACTACTTAGTCGCCGACTATAAATAGTATTATTCTTTATATACTTTTAATAATTTTTGACGTGTAGTCCTCTAAAGTGCCACGTGGGGTAAACAGACATTTTAATGCAAAGAAATAACAAAATTTGTTGGGTTGTAGAAGTTTTGTAGCGTGAGAAGTTTGACATTAACTCCTACCTTGTCACTTAATGGAAAATTATTAGTACAAAAAAGGGAGTGTACAACCTTACCTTTAAAATTACAAGGAGATGAGATGGGGTCGTCGTGGATTTTTCTTTCATATTTTGTACACTTGGAAATACGTTTATAAAGATATTGTGGCTCGTCTTCTATTAATGAAGTTCATACATAAGAAATGGTGCATCCTTTAATGAATTCTTTATTCTCAAATCTTATGCAAGGAGATGGATGAAGATGTGAATATGGTAAAGAATCTCTCGTGCATTTAACATCGTTACACCGTAAAATACAATGACTGGGAGACAAAACATTTTTCTCATGCAAAATTTTATCCACAGACAACAAAGGTTAATTTCTTTGTGTTGAGAAATTTACACCAATTTCCTTTACTTCAATTAACCCGCAAGACCTTTCGTTGTTCAAAATAATATTGGCAAACAAGAAAAATATAATAATACAACGCACAAATTNATAGCAATATAACGCACAAATTTAAACGGACCGTCAAAGCTTTTCCACTATATGATAAATTGTTACAACCATATAGAATTTCACTTACCAACCTATTCCAAAGTATTACTCAAGAAAAATCTGCAGCCAAAAATATCTCCCTTGTGCGCCGGCCACTGTGCTGTACAAATTCCAAGCAGCCACCAGTTTGACTATTTATATATATATATATATATATTCTACCTTTTCTGCAACCAATTGCCTTTGTTCCCTAGTCTAGTTGTAGCCAATTATATATATATAAATCCAACAGCACTCCCAGCAATACGCACCCTCAATATTTCTTTTGGCCCCTTTTTCTTCTCACAGGTCACGGCCACACGGTCACTCATGTGCAACCCTAAAATAATGAGTATAATCACTATTTATAGGATTCATTATGACCTAATATTATTTGCAGTAGAAGTCCTCCAACTTTGACTTTTGAGGCAATTACCTAACAAACTCCACCTTGCCGAAAACGAGTCAAAATCTTGCCATCTCTTCTACAACTTTAAATCACAATACTTTGGAAAATCAAGT
>CAIGRO010068110.1:0-19749 GCA_903798355.1 Fraxinus baroniana
GAGCTTGAGCCGTCATTCGAAAAAGAGGCTCGGTTCCATCGAGCCACGAGTCAGTTGAGCCGACTCAAGCTTTTTACGAGCCTAGCCGCTAGCAACTTGAACCGGATTGACATCCCCATAACGTTTGGACTAATAGGTTGAATATGTGGCTGCCAAGATGTCAATTTTGCAACAAATGCTGGTGGTTTTGGGAATTTTATGCTACGTGAGATTTAAGGTATTGGGCATTATTAAACGTTATTGATTAAAAGACGAAGCAATTAAATATATGCCACATAGGATGTTTATGATAGTCACTTATTATGAATAATATTACTCTTCTTAATTACATTCATTTATCTGGCATAGTGTAAATTTCCCCAAAGACAAATCAGAATAATTAGGTTCAAATTGCCAATCTTACAAACTGAATAAGTTTATTTTGTATACTTTTCTGAGCTTATAAATATGTCAAACTAATAAGTAACTTCCAATGTTATAAAAAGGGGACCGAATCGGTCTGTTCAACTTGAAAAATTGTGAACCGGCCTCAAAACCGGTCCATTCATCATACAACAACCCGATAATTAAAAATTGGTAAAAAACTCATTGACCGAACCGATTTAACCGTAAACCGGACACGGTTTATAAATTATTATTACATTTTTTTTACAAAATATTTTAACTCCCTTTTGGGCCCACTTATTATATGAGTAACCCATTTCTTATTTGTGGCCATAGGGTGCTGATTTTATAGGAGAATCATCTTCCATAGAATTGTTGAATTTATCATTTTTTTTTAATTACCACATAAATTCGTGGTTTATTTGTTTTAATTGAGATGAACACTGCACTGCAATTATTTGGTCACGGACACTATGAAAAGAAGGGTAAATGGTAACTAAACTCCTAACAATGTGGCCAGGGGCACAATTAAGCCTTATACAGATTAAATATTTTGTTCTTAGTTTTTGGATAATTCATATTTGACCCGAGAAAACGCAGTTTTACATTTAAAAAAATTCCTTCATTAATATTTTCCTAATCATTTTCATTCATTTGATTAATATTTTGCTAATCACAAGAAAATGTATATTTACGTTTAAAGAATTTATAGTATATTTGATAAAAACAATCAATTCAAGTAATTGAAAGGAAAAACATATAGCCAATATTCAATACGAATAATCAACCAAATAAATATAATTCGTCAAATTGAACATAATCATTCCAGACACATTCTATATGTACAATTTGATAAGAGAAAATGCAAATTTAGGTTATAGTTAGTTGAAAATTTGACAGAGAAATGAAAATTTGTAATAGATATGATAATTTGTAGAGAAATTATAGGCAAATTTTAAAAAATTAGAAAAGTTAAGATTTTTGTAAAAGACACGAGGGAGAGAGTAAGAGAGAGTAAGAAGAGTGAAAATTCAAATTTATTGTGATATTGCCTTTATTTTGTGGGGATTAAAATCTTGTAAATTTTGATAAAATTTAAAAAGATGTAGATTTTATGAAATATGTTATTAAAATTAATTGTTAACTTTAATTTAGATTAAAATTAAAATTTCAATCAATATCAAACATGATTTTATCAAATAAATAAATTTCAAAAGTATGGGTGTCACATGACCCCCTCCTCCCCCACCTTGTGTCCGACAGTGACGGTGGCTTTCCTTTCCTGCTTGGAGGAGTACATACAAGAACAATAAATCAACACCTACAATTGTTTAACGGGTGCTTAGTTCAAATTAAATCAACATTTGAGATGATTCCACGTGGTTGACTTGTAGCCCTTGATTTAGGTTAATTGGCTTTCTTTTATAGGCCCCCAAACACCTACAATTGTTTAACACCAAACAATAAATGTTCTGTCTATTTTTAAGCACCAAATTTATTTTCATTTTGAAACCAAACTCTAAGGATTTCTCTTTAAAATAGAGAACTTTAAGGATGATTATTTAAAATAGAGAACATTTATGCTCTATGGCAATTTAGAGGACATTTATGCTTAGTTTGGTAAGATTCGTGGATCCATAAATAAGGTTGGTTTGATATTTACTACTGATACAATCATCTCAAATTAAATAGATTCAACCTGCCTTTAAAAGTGCACTAAGTCAAGCTCATCGTTGGATGATCCTGCTAGCCATCTTCCATGCACTAAAAGAACATTGAGAAAGAGTCTCAGTCCCGATCACTATGGAACAAGTCTAAACAAGAAAAAGTGGAGAGTCGAGTTTTATTGGCCATGTACTTGAATTGGTCCTACTAGACTCTACTCATTTATGATCGCGAGTCACCTTCGGACTCTCTTTGACCGTTTTGACTCCACTATGATGATATCTAGAATAATATCATAATAGAAACCAAAAAGCAAACAGAAAAATATGGATAAAAAAATAGGAGGGTTGAAACGCGAGGAAAGAATGTTGAAAAGGTATTCATAAAAAGAATTGCCTTTTATAACTAACAAAACCGCGTAATGAATATCTTGCCTTTAAAATTCACCTGGGGATAGAAAAAAGAAACTCAATCCCTATAAAAGGAATAACAAATAATAATTTAATTGGATGGTCGTTGACTATAAATGAGAAAGAACTGCTTGTCTGTGAGTGTATGTTGTGTGTTTGGAGGGAAAAGATTATAATAAAATTTATTTACAGTAATAAAAGACTAAGTTCTTCAAGACATGGAAAGGGAAAAATTTCATAAGAATTATGTGATCCTAATTCTTTTGGAAGGTTTACAAATTATGTGAATTGGGCAGTTTGTGAGGAAAAATTAATCTCTCTCTCTCTCTCTCTTTTCAATTTTCTGCTATATATTGGTTCCACTCTACTTTCTTCAAAACTCCTTTTTCCCCTCAAGAATTTTTTCCTCACCATTGTTGCAGAGATGGAAGAAATGGTTTCTTTATGGAGTTATCAAGAGGTAGGCCACTCACTCATGGTTGATTAATTTTCTTGTTTTGCCTAGGCAGATTTATCGGTGTTTATATTCTATGCAAATTTGTTCTTATGGTGCTATGATCCTGGACATTGCATTTTTTTATGTTGTCTATGAACGCTTCTTTGTCATAGAATTTGTAGACATTTCTCTCTTTGCTCGTCACGCTCCCTGCCTTCGTGCATTTGTGTCTGTCTGTGGAAAATGGAAGGCTTTTAACACATTTGGGATGCAAGAGTAGTCATGATCAAGTAAGAAAGTCGCATAAAAATTATGTTTTGTCATCCTGTCCAGCCGTATCTTGGTACATTACTAGATTTTGTGCGCACACGCGCGCTTATGTGTGTGACTGAGAGTGCGTGTGAACGTTGATAGAATATTTGGTATGACGGGATATTGATCTGATATGCCATTACAATCTTACTTCCTGATTCAGATATGATATCCATGACCGTGTATACGTTCTTGTGTTTTCGTTTTTTCAAAGGATTTTCTCTCTCTCCCTCTTTTTTTTTTTTTTACAGAATATTGATGAAATGAATCAGAAGCTCATGTACGCGATTCTTGAACTTGAGAAATTGAAAGTAGATGCAAGCGAGGAATCGAGGAAGAACAAGGAATACGTGAAGCAATTAATCCAACTCCTAAACATTACCATTCAAGAAAGAGATGAAGCTCGAAACCAACTTCAGAAATTACTAGAGAAGTTTATGCTAACTTCATCAAACGAAAGTTCGAATACTCTTCCACAAATTCATGTCGATAATCCTCTCCTAAAACCCCGCAAAACAAATTCTAGCATAAATGAGTCCACTCAGTCCAACATTTCTTCTCTAGTTGATGTGCTGTTTGATGCAGTATCATCTCCTGAATTCTCAAACTTCAACATGCTTTCAACCAATCAGGTCACTTCCGGTGTTCCAAAGATCTTCAACATGCTTTCAGCCAATCAGGTCCCTTCCGGTGTCCCAAAGATCGATTGTGCCTCTTTGATTATTGACAACCTTGTCAAGGGAAGAGTTCTGCCTCAGACAGGAAAATTACTTCGGGCTGTTGTTGAAGCCGGGCCACTTCTTCAAACACTTCTGGTGGCTGGCCCGCTACCTAGGTGGCAAAATCCTCCCCGGCTTCAGCCTTTTCAGATTCCTCCAGCTCCTATAAAAGGCTATGATCAAGAGAATTTTGCCCAGATGTCTTGTGGATCTTCACATATTTCATCAGCACCTATGTTAAACTTCGCAAATGTACCTCAGGGATCTAGTTTACACAATGGTTTAATGATGTCTACCTCAACAGATGCTTACAGTTGTATACCTTTAGCCAACGGTCAAAGTTTCTACAGGAAATTCGAAGGGTATCCTCCTTCCAATCTCTCTGTGCACGAACCCGGTGGAGGTGTAAATTCATCCATTGATTGTGATTTGAGCTTAGATTCTTGATTTCATAAAATTTCAGTTCCTTCTGTCAAACATCCATTTTTTTTAAGCTATATTTTCCAATCTAATTCAGTTCCTGCTGTGGACTAGTTCCATTAAGTTTCTGGGAACGTACGCGCAACTTGTTTCGTTAAGACTAATATTGGTTTAATTATCAACCATAAACATCTTATTTTCACTAATGGAGATGACAAAAAAGCATAAGAAAAAGTCCCATTTTGCTGTCATATGTCAATAAAATTAGTTCATATGATCGAATTTCCGACGTATGTTCCACCTCAGTTCCTTGTTATCTCCTTTGTACTTATTAATTAAATATTTACTATAGATTAGGTCAAATTCTTTGTATTTTCTTAGTAATAATCACCTGTGTTGGCTGTTTCATTTGATCATTGTAGACTTCAAAAATATGGTTTTCTTGATTAGTACATACTTAAATTTTCAGAAAACAGATTTGTTTTTATAATGTTCCAATGTCCAACACCTTCTCCAGGGACTGAACTTTCTGACTGGAATCCATGGGTTATGGTTTCGGTTGCCGTGGTTTGCATCATAACCCTTTTCTTCAGTTGTTTTAGGATTCTACAACGACAATGTACGCCGTTTCTTGCAGTAAATCTGTTGAGAAATTCCGTCCAAAGACGACGCCTAGACGAGAATCCTGAATCTTCTCCTTCGCTGCAGTATGAGAGCCAGGGCCTCAACTCCTATATTATGCAGTCAATTCCCATAACTCAGTTTGAAAAAAGTAAGGATGGAGAATCTTGTGCAGGCAATACAGATTGTGCTGTTTGTTTGGGTGAATTTGAAGAAGGGCAATGGGTGAAGTATTTACCGAATTGCTCTCATGTATTCCATGTTTCTTGCATTGATACATGGTTTCAAACACATTCAAGCTGTCCACTCTGTAGATCGTTCGTCTACAATCCTGCGATGCAGCATGAATGTTCAGTGTCGATTTACTCGTTGCTAGGAGCTCTACATAGCGAAGATTTCCTTCGTGAAAGATCCGAAAACTACCAAGTTCCAAGGGCACAAATATTACAACAGGTTTCACTTTGAATTGATGCAGAAAATGGCTGTTGAATATAGTAGCAGAATCAGTCATTTTGTGTTTTTCAGAAGATGGGCGGTAACTAATTGAGAATTTCAGAACCGGTTCACGAACCGTATGATTCGCAGTACGGAAACAATGGACGGTGCGATGAACAAGATTTTAGCATTTTTCATTTCTTTAATAATGTCTACTACTATATAATTTAATGTCCCAAATAGTTCCTCAGTTTGATTCTTCAGTAGATCATAACAAATCACTTTTCGAAAATCTTCTCCTTGTGTTGCCCACCAAAGAAATTCTGACCTCTAGTCTGAATGGTTTGTAGATTCCAAGCAACTATAGTAATTGAACCTAATGAGATAGCAATGGATCATTCTACATGTACCAAATATTTTTATCGAATTTTTTACCTACTACTCATAATGGGGATGATGACCTAACTGTTGAAATTTTTAAATACACGTGGGTCTAGCGCATTTTGTGAGAGGGAGTAATCCATGATGTACAAACCATTATGTACAAATGGATTAACCTGATAGCAATTACAACCCAAAAAGTAATTATGAGATATGTCCCTTGATTTTTCTTTCTTGTCTTTTACCTCATCCCGCTTAAAGGAGGAAACGGGCATTGAAAAAGAAATAAGAATGAGAAGTATTAAAACTTTTTATCATATCATAGTGTCTAGCTATTTTCACGGTACTCTAAATCACCAATTAACACAAGAAGTTTTTAATTAAAAATAAATACAACTACCCATTTACATAAATTCAACTACCCATTTACATAATTTATAAAAGCTTAATTGATTACTAGAAATAAATATCAGTTTGTAATTAATACACGATTTCGTAGACTTGCTAAAATTTCCTATTGAAATTGAAAACGTTGACCTTTATTAATCTATCCAACGGTTAAGGTTGGCTCCTGTTGTGTAAGTGTAACGCAACTAACTGAACATAAAGTTTCAGGTAAATCAATCAAAAATAAATGTTGGTTGACCAGTGGGCCCCAGTTCTAGTCTGACGTGGCTCCCTTGCAGTATTAACAACGTTATAAACCTAGACAAAGCAAAAAACCCGCCGGCTCTCCGATCAAATCAGATCAAACGTCGAAAAGCCCAACAAATTTTCACTCTCACCGGTACTAATTTCACAAATCGACTTCGCATTACAGCTATTTTTCGCGTACTGTTCCGATTCTTGGTGAGTGTATGTATGTGTGTGTGGATTCTTGTTTTTGTTGAATATATTGATCCTAATTATTTCTATATTTTTGGGTTTTGGTGATGCGGTGAAGAGGGGTGGCGGAGGTGGATGGTATATGGCGGAGCTGCTTCGAAAATGGAAAGAGAACAAACTGTTCAAAGTGGTTTTTGCGGTGACTGGAATCATGTCCACTCTCGTCGTCTATGGGGTCTTACAGGTAAAGTTCTCTCATTTATACCAGTCATTATTTTGGAAGTCAATTACATTTTTCGAGTTTTAGCTTTAAATCACTAGTAAACAGCACATTAAATGATTGTTACTCTGGATATCGGATTTGTGGAATCTCTTTATCTAACAATTCTATGGGTCGTCAAGTTCCCCTTACTGGGATTTGATTATTTGCTTTGGGAAGAAAATAAAAGATACGAGTGAAAGGTATGTTAATGCACCGTTTTTATCGTTTAAATTGCACAGTTTTGGTGCATTTTGTAGTAGCTATACTGATAAAGGTACTTTCATAGTCGCTGACCACAATTCCAAAATCTTCTTATTGCTCTATGTATCCAGTATCTATTAGCCTTATAAATGAGAAATCTTATAAAACAAAGTATATTTGAATGCCTAAGTTTGTTTTAGCTAATCTTATGAATCTTTTCCAGCTTCTAGTTGACTGAGAATGGTAACTGGTTGAAACGTAAGCATGATCAGATATTGAAAGGACGTCATGAAATTGATATCAGGGTGCGGTGGTGGTGATTTTGGATGCTTTATTGGAATAAATAATGGTTTTGATGATCGATTTGGTGTGCTAGCTGTGGCTGTGATCTTGATAGCGGCCTAGCAGCTGCCGTTGATTAGAGTTGGGTTCATATGTGAAAACAGCAATGGTGTAAAATTTAATTTTTTATATAGAAAAAAACTAATTTCACTTTGGAACAGTTGAGTAGGTGTGGATATTGAAGGAGAAGAAGAGGAAGATGAAGAGTGGAACGCCTCTGTCATCCTTAAAAGGGTCGAACAAATCAATAATTGGAAAAATATGCATTTCACATATGACATGAGGGAAAAAAAGGGGAAAATGTTCTAAGACGATAATACCCTTCCCTTTTGAAAAAAATTGACTACACACGTTCACTTAACATAGAATTTGGATGAAAATGGACGGAAAGGACGTTTTGCGCAATCAAATGAGTAATTAAGGGTAAAAATATCAAAAAATGGAAGGTATGGACGTTATGTGCTAATTACCCATTTGAAAAAAGGAATTGTGCATGTGCATGCGCACGCATCCTTTTAAGTGCTTGTAAAAGCCAAATAACAAACCCAAAATGTTTAGATGAAAGCCAATCTGAAAAAGGGGGATCATGCGATAGTGCATGTACATGCTTCTAAAAGCATTGTCATGTATTTCATTTGGAGTGCTGTATGGTTTTTCGAAGAATGAGTTTGGTATTAGTAGCTAATTCAACTTTCCTTGAACGCATTGAAGCCAAGTTTCGGAAAAATTGGTTAAGCTGTTTGGGACACATTTAAATAACACTGATAGATGAATTAGTGAAGAAACTGATGTAAATTAATATTAATGACAAATTTAGAGGACGATATCAATCTAAAATATCCTGAATGAAAATAAAAATGATAAGTATCTTTGTGATTTAATTGTGGGAAATGGCTTTTGTTAAGGTAGATTGGAAGAAGAGATGATCCAGGACAAGTATTAGATAAGATTTTGTTAAGTAGTTAAGTTGAGTTGTATATGGGAGGAGAAGGAAAAAGAAAATGTCTTGCAAGAAAGGGACAATATATCCAAATGTTGCATTTTCAGTGTTGTTACTTTGCTTATTTCTTAATGAGAAGATGGTAAAGAAGAACATGGGATTATCTAGCTAACCATGCACTCTTTTTCTTGTTGGATAAGGAATTTGAGTATTTTTCTCCATCACGGTCTATATCGACATCCACGCTACGTTGCCTCATCATGTGGATACTTTGTTAGAATGTCTTTCTGTCTGCTTCAGGCAAATGATCACAAAGGGTTGATCTCTGGTTCGCCTATCTGTCTATCTTCTAAGAGAAGTCGTATTAATATTGCTTAGCTTAGTATTTTTTTTCTCCTTTGAAATAAGAAATATTTTATTATCATGGTTGTTACTGTCAGTCTTATTGTGGTTCAGAAACCGAAATTATTTCTACATAAATTAAGAGGGTGTTTGGTATGGATTAAAATTGAATTTTTAGTAGATTATGATAGAAGTTTTTGAAATATGTGGTTGAAAAGTTATGGGACCCATGAAAGATGTGATTAATATTGATTGTTTGGCTTTGACTTAGATTAAAATCTCTGTACTAAACAGGGCCTAAATGAAATTTGTTTCTTGCAGGAAAAGATTATGAGAGTTCCATATGGACCGCACAAAGAGTACTTTAAATACTCATTGTTTCTTGTCTTCTGTAACCGCATTACAACATCTGCTGTATCTGCAGGAGTTTTACTGGTAACTCCACTTTAATGCTTGATTCATCAGTTTTCTTACTTTTACCAAGCTCTCACATTTAATTCAAGTGCCCTGGACCTGTAAAATCTCGTCATATTAATATGATTTAGTCCTGCTGCCTGTCTTACTGCTAGGCGGGTATAATTCACCAAATGTACGAGGTAGATGTCAAGACATTTTCTGTATTTTATTTGTTTGTTCATTTTTTCTTGTCATTCTCTTCTCTAGGCAAGTGGGAAGGCCCTAGACGCTGTTGCTCCGCTTTACAAGTATGGTATAATATCAGTGTCTAATATACTTACGACAACATGTCAGTATGAGGTAAGCTGTGCTCCCTTCTGCTGAAAGACAGATTGAATATACACTGGTTTTCAAATTTCCAGCATAAACATGTTCTTTTATTTAGTTAGTGTAAATGATATTTTGTATTTACTTTCAAGTTTTAAGATGCAAAGAAAAATGTGTAACATGAAATTTTCTGGCTATGCTTGATCCAGGCACTGAAATATGTCAGTTTCCCAGTGCAGACACTGGCAAAGTGTGCCAAAATGATACCTGTAATGGTAAGATAGTAGTACTGTTAGTCATTGAGGAAACAGAAGTAAAGAACTTTAAGTTACCATTCTGTTAATAATTGCCATTATTTTGTTACGAAGGCTTAATTTAAAATTTCTAATGTTCACGAGTCTTCTTTGTTTTACCTTAAGGTATGGTTTGGCAATTTGGCCAATATTGTCCGTGCTTGATGCATTTGCCAATTTGTATGGTCATTAATTTCCCGTCCCATTCATTGCCTATGAATGTAATATATTTTTCTTTTGATCTAGTTTTTTCGTATCCCTATCATAACTTTGCAGTGTCTCTAATCTTACTTCTTTGATCACCTTTCAAATGGAGAGTACGAAGTTGACCACCAAATCCATTAGATTGAATATTGTGTTTAGCAGCATCCATACTTTAATTTCATGTTGATTATTTTACTCTTAATTCCATTGCTTGTATTAAGTTTACTATGTGTAAGCCAGCGCCAGGTATGATACGAGTTAGATCCTGACCAATATGAAGTCATAGTACATTAATCTAATCAAGCCAATACACATCAATAACGTGCCTCATAGAAGTTATCTTCTTGCTTATTTATTAAGAAAAAATGAAGTCTTCTTCTTGGTTTGTTTTTATTCAGAGTTCATTTCGTGTACATATGCAGTTCTACTAACATTTCCATACCATACATTTTCATTTTGACTTTTCCCCTCATTTTTATTAATTTTCTTTCCCCATCTTCCCATGCAGATCTGGGGCACTGTCATCATGCAAAAGAAGTACAATGGGCGTGATTATCTACTTGCCTTTTTGGTGACTCTTGGATGTTCATTGTTCATTTTATACCCGGTTAGACTCTCATTCATTTTTTGGAATTGAAATGACTGTGTCAAACGCTATTGGATTTGCATCAGTAAACAAAAATTTGGGTGCCACAGATTTCGTGGTGTCAATGAATTTGAAGTATCATAATAATTTTTGGATTTGTTTAATCATTTAACGGTAAGAATACAGACGTCAAAGGCATTTGTTGTCAGATACCTTTATGATAACTTGTTAAGCAAAAAATTTCATCCTCCAAGGTGCATTTCTATGTTCTTTGTGAAATAATAAGTTCCTACATGAAAATATATCTTGCAAGACATTATTTCCTTTTAAAATTTTCATCAGCCTTCTTTTCTTTTTTGAACCCCATTTTCCTCCAACTTCAATATATAAGGAATGTTGTTTTAAGCAAGGACTTGAAGGGGGTGAAATGCATAAGATTATAGAAGGTTGAATGAGATGGATTAATGCTAAAAGTAAAACATGCTCATAAGGTCAATGATGCGGCCATCACGACCTATTCTATTGTTGATTTTTATTAATTACGTTTTATTATTATTATTGGGCTTGTAGCAGTGGGTTGACCCAAACCCGTTAGGTTTTTACTATTTATTTGATTTTTCATTGTTGCTTGAATTAGATGATGATTGAATGAAATTAAGATTTGGCAGCTGCCATATTTTCTCCTTTTTCCTCACGTTTCTTCTTCCTTTCCCTTTCTTCACGACTTCTTCTTCACAACCTCTCTCTTTCTTCTACTGCTTCTTCCAGCAATTCTTATTTTACTAATTCATCCTGCATCAAATTTGGTATCAGAGCTAAACCTGGATAAGATTTTTTTCTGCAACTCTCAAATCCTAACTAGCAACCACCACCTGCTTTCCCTGTTAACCGACAACCAGAAACCACAACAAATCATAACCGGCAACCCTCAAATCGCCGCAACAATCAACCCTACTACCACCCAAAATTTCCTCAAACCCAAAACTTCCACCCCCAATTATAACCACCACCAGAATTACAGTAGACCAAAATGCAAATCGACCATTTGAAATAGTGGCCCGTCTACTACAATTATCCACAAACCCTAACACTCCCTACCCAAATCCGTACCTGCATTTACCGATTCAACCACGACCGCTACCTTGTCGTCGAAATCAAATTCAGCCCCAACACCCGCTACGAGCCAACACTTCATTCACCTCACCAACAGCAAGCAATACTCTCTCGCGCGCCGCCAGAACAATCCACCCTAAACGGAGAAGTAGAACTGTAATTGCATCTTCAATCGGCAACCCAATGGCCACGGCCACAGTTGACTCACTGGCCTCAGAGTTTTGTTTATACGGTAGCTTGTCATTTGGGCCCTATTTTCTTGATTTGGGCCTCAGTTTTGTCAAGTAAATGTAGGCCTTAGTTTGGGCTTTTATCCCTTTCTTTGTTTAGTTAATTTTGTTTTGTTAATTGGGTTTCAGTTTTCTTATATTGTGTAATTTATTTTAGTTGAAAAAAAAGTGTGAAAAAAAGTGAAAAAAAAAAAGAAAAAAAGTTGAAAAAAAGGGGTATTTTCTAATGTTAATTGGAGTGAGTTTTTGTTGTTTGATGGTTGATCAAACGATTCGATTGCCGCCTTGACACCGTAGTAGTGCCAAATGGAAAATCATGATTGGGGCATTGTTGGACTCTTTTAAGTCTCGCGAGGTAACAATTTTATTGTATTGAACATGTACTTTTATTTTAGTTTTTTGGCTTGTCAATTTTAAGAAAAAAAATGTTATGGTGTAAATACCAAACGTTAGGAGTCCAATTGTTAACAAGTGGAAGGAAATTTCTTCAATTTTTATTACATTTTAATGAACCCCTATCTTTACTTGAATATACTGAGTATTTGCTTTCCCAAATGGATCAAGTGCCTGCTATTTCCATGCTCACATCTATTAATACACTTAGCATAGTATTGGTCTCAAATAAACTATTAAGATATTCTGATATTGCTATACAAGTAGCAGTTGTTTCTTGTCTGGGTGAAATATTTGGCATCGCAGCACCCAATCCTTCTTTCTGTGATGAAATAATGCAAGACATTTTTCCCTCGATTATATCCTCATTCGCATTTCTCATGAGCACATTCATCGATTTGTATGCTACGACAGTTAGGATACTAGATACTATGGCTATTGCAAAGTATTACCTTATTATGTTGGACCTAGATTGTGAACGTATAATAATTGACATGTTCCAACACTTGTAGCTTTAAACGAAAATCATTTAGGGAATGTCTTCACATTCATAGAGACTATCATGACCTTTACATTGGAAGAAAGTGACGATATTCCTCTAGATTTGATCACTCTTCTTTTGGATATTGTTCAAAATAAACACAGGGAGAGTTCTCCTATTAAATTTAGTGTGGTGGAAAGACTTTTTGGGGGAGTGTGCTGACATGATCAAACTTTACTTGTCACGAGCTATAAAATCTTTAGGAGTTTGTTTAAATGATTACAGTACAGTTCTTTCCTCCATTGTCACAGAAGTCGAGAGTTGTGAACAGTGTATTATGTCCCCTATCGTGCTTACAGTTGTAATCAATACACATAATATTGACATAATTGAGAAGTTACCTAAAACAATACCATCAAAGTCCGGCATTTCAGACATCCTAGATCTCATGCCTGTTAGGTTACATGACTTTCATGTTGAATTTGTTTTAGTTTACCCTCAATTATATGAGATTCCACGGGTCGCCACATTGTTTTCTAAGGCCATTACTCGATTGCACATTCTTCACATTGACATTAGGATGTCCACAAATTATCGACATGCTTTGTTAGCTAATCATCATGTTGACAATGTTCTTAAATTTTATGCCAAATTAAGAGGTCAAATCATTTTCAATCATGAAATTTTTGAACTTATTTTCGAAGTGCAATAAATGTTGGAGTACCCTATTGCAAATTACTATACTTTATTGTGCATTTCTCTTATCCGTTTTCCTACAAACGTGAAGAAAAAGTTTTTGGATCATTCACACAATGATTTTTGATTTGATTGGCCATCTCACTTAAATGAAAGTTATATTTTCAATACAGAAGAATTGTTTACTAATCGAGGCCTATTCGAGCCTTCGATGTTGCGATTATTTCTCTACAGGCCAATCTGCGATGCTAGATTCTTATGCTACTCATTATGCACAACCAAATGATCGTGTTTAAGATGAGTTGCATGAGTGTTTGTTCTTCGGAGTCTAATATCGGTACTTGATTAGATGGAGAGATCGTCCCCCTTGGCCGGATCATATTCTTGGGAATAAGCTGTAGTTTTCGCTACTATCAAGTATAGGGTTTCGATATTTGGTTCTTACGAAAGATCGTCCCCCGTAGTAGAAGTTTATTCACTCGACAGGGCCGAGTTTTTCTCCCATCCCGAGGAGTTGATGAGGACATCATGACCTATTTTATTGTTAATTTTATTAATTACATTTTATTATTATTATTGGGCTTGTAATGGTAGTTGGCTCAAATCCGTTAGGTTTTTACTATTTATTGGATTTTTTATTGTTGCTTGAATTAGACGATGATTGAATGAAATTAAGATTTGGCGGCTGCCACGTTTTCTCCTTTTTCCCCACGTTTCTTCTTCTTCCCCCTTTCTTCACGGCTTCTTCTTCTTCGCAGCTTCTTCTCTCTTTCTTCTAGTGCCTCTTCCAGCAATTCTTATTTTGCTAATTCATCCTGCATCAGTCAAAAGACGGATTCAACAGATTCTAAAAAATGATTTTTTGACCTGTTATTTGTTGGTTGGGTCGTTGAAGGACAAACTAACAGCAAGTTGAACATAGAGAAAATGAGGATGCTAAGATGCATGATTGTACTAGAATGAATAAGATAAGAAATGAGAATGTATGCCAACAAGTGGAGGTGACATTAATTGATGATCAATTAAGGGAATTATGGCTCGGATAGTTGGGACATGTCTTGCATAAAATCTAAAGATAGAAGTTTGTGATCCTAGTTGAAGGGGCTAAGGGAGGGGTAGTCCAAAATTTACATGGCTTGATCTAAGAATTTGATTGCATTGGATCTTTGAATATATGCAGCAGACCCCAATTTTACCGGGAATAGGGCTTAGTTAATTATTATTTCTTTGTTTTCGGAGTATTAAGTGATAATATATTTGTAAGTAATCACTATATATTGATCTTATTGCAGTTAATTGATGAGATGATGCATGCCTCTAATTATATTGCACTTGCTTGTTTAGTAATTAATGATGAATGGTTTTACTCTTTGAAATGTAGGCTGCAGGTGATATTAGTCCTTATAGCAGAGGAAGGGAAAGCACAGTTTGGGGTGTTTCCTTGATGCTCGGTTATCTTGGGTATGGTATAATAATTCACCTACCCTCGTATAACCAAATGGTGAACCAAAGAATTTACTGGTGCTACCATTTGGGACTGTTTCGATCATTTCCAACAGTACAGGGGCGGGGATGGGAGCATTTGAAATTAAATGAACCTATGTCATTTCCCCCTTTCACTGTTGTCATTTTCTCTTTCTTTTCTTGGTTTCTTTTTATTTGGAATGCCAGGAAATGCTTGCATTTTCCAATTACACCCTTAAAACCGATTTCAAAATGGATATCGAATGTGATCTGCGCTGAATGCCACTATGTATGAATAATTAAGATGTTACTTTAACCCTGGCTGTTTAATAAGGTTACAGGTAATTTATATCTGTTCCTAACTTTTACTTTGCTAACTTGCCGTTGCAGGTTTGACGGCTTCACAAGTACGTTCCAGGATAAACTTTTCAGAGGTTACAATATGGAGATACAGAATCAGATATTCTACACAACATTATGTTCATGTATACTCAGTTTCACTGGTAAGATTGTGTTTCAATCAGCATCACATTTCTTGTAGTTTTCGAACCTGTCTTGTAGCTGCAAAATTTTACAGATTTTTTATGGTTATTAGCTCCAACAGTTGGAAAAAGACGATCCTACATCTCTGCTAATTTATTTTAATTGTTCTTGTCCAATCTGGGTCGTTATTTCATAGCACCTCAAATTTTTGTTTTATTCCAATGTTGTTTTGATTTGATGGTTCGGCTTATTTTGTATAGGCTTAGTCTTACAAGGCAATCTTCTAATGGCAATAGATTTTGTTTTGCGGCACAATGATTGTTTCTTTGACGTTACAATCCTCTCAACTGTAAGTTATGAAAGTACAGATTTTCTTCTTTTCTTTCATATATCGATTTGTTCAAGACTTCATGCAGCATTTTTTTGCTTATGTTCATCTGTTTACGTTTACATCTCTTATATTGCAGGTTGCAACAATTAGCCAATTCTTTATTTCTTACACAATCCGAAATTTCGGCGCTCTAACCTTCGCCACCATAATGACCACGAGACAGGTACAAAAACAATTTCTCATTTTATTTGATGAGAAACACTGTTAAAAAAGATGGCCTTAGTGCGTTCCTTCTGTTTTCACTCACAAAATGATTCGTGTAACTTTTTCGACTCGTCAATACAGTTGATGAGCATTCTGCTATCCTGTGTGTGGTTTGGCCACCCACTTAGCGTGGAACAATGTATTGGATCGGTAAGTGTAAATCTTAACCCCTAGTCAGGGCAAGGATGGTAAACAATATTGAATTGGACTGAATATAATGGACAAGATTTAAACTTCTTTTTCTTCCTTTAGACCCTGTTTGAGCCACATTTTTTCGTCATTAAAATGAAAAATATGACCGTTATCCATCACATCAACATTAAAATTCAAACTCTCTATCTTTTGTGTGGGGCCCATAACGGCTATATTTTTCATTCTCATTCTCATTATAATGTGCCTCAAACGGGCTCTTAGTATAATAGATTCACAATTTTTCCTTTTTATTTATATATTTATTTACATGTTATTCAAAAATAAATTTAATTGTCATTTCAACAAAAANTTTTCCTTTTTATTTATATATTTATTTACATGTTATTCAAAAATAAATTTAATTGTCATTTCAACAAAAATTGACCCTTTTGCAACAAATTTTGACAGATATCATTCATAAGGACTATTTTGCAATAATACTAAAAGGTTGAAGACGAAATGCTGTATTTTAAAGATTGGGGATGAATTTGCTGTTGAGACTATAGGTGGAGGACAAATGGTACAGATTTTCTTTTCCGTCTAAATCGCACTTTCTTAAAACCCGTCTATTAGAAGGATGGGTACGTTTTTGCTACAACAATTTTAAAAGGCAAAAAGCCACAAAAGAAATATCTTGCCGATCTACTGAAAATATCTAAGCTCTGAATATTCTTGCAGAATTGGAAACAATAGCTAAAATTAAGTTACTGGAATAGAAACATGTTGGCATCTTTCTCCATTTCTCAACTCTCAAGTCCAAAATCTGCTGAAATTCATCTCCGACTCCGTTCTAACAAGCCCATTTACAGGTAATAGTCGATTCATATCATAGTTCTTAATGTGGTCTCGTATGCCTTGAACTCGAAAATTGTTGGGTTTTTTAACATTTTTATCTACTCGAGTAGGAGGACGAGATCTATTGCAGTAAGATGTTGTGAAAGAAAGAAGAATTACTATGAACTACTGGGAGTTTCTACTAATTCAAGCTCTCAAGAAATAAAAGATGGATACAGGAAACAGCAGAAAAAACACCATCCAGACATTGCCGGAGAAAAAGTCTTAGTCTCTTTTACTTCTCCCTATGCTTGTTAATTTTTGTCCTAACAATATTATCTACAGCTTTAAGATTTACCATTTGTTTCAGGGTCATGAGAATACTATTAAGTTGAATAAAGCCTACGAGGTTTTAATGAAGGAGGATCTCAGACGAGAGTATGATGCTTCGATTGGCCTAATGAGGTTGGGTGCAACGTGCTCGTGGAAAGGCCCCTTGAGACCCGAAGCTATATTCGTTGATGAGAATGCTTGTATAGGTAACTTGTTTAAATTTAATCCTTAACACATCCTCTTACTTATCAGTCAAATTCATCTTTTTGTGAACAGCTTTCAAAAATGGATTATCGCGATACTTGAACTTAGGACATCTCCTCATATAAAAGTTTATATTAAAAATTAAGCCTTAGTCCCTACTATCAAGAACAATATAATAAGAAAATAAGCAAACAATGTACATTGATTTATAGTAACTCGTGTCTCAGTATTATTAGAATTTAGAACTTGTATAAAATTTGAGGCCATGTAGTTGTAGTTAGCACTACAAGATAAGTTAAATTAAATGAAAGAATGTGACTTATTAATCGGACTAATCCTATAATGCCAACTAGATTGGTGTTTTAGCACTAGTAGTGTTAAATATGATTATTCCAATCAAAATCACGAATACATAGCTATAGTGGTTTGCGTAATATTATGTCAATTCGTGGATAAATTAATAGTATCACTAGGCTCCAAACAATTCAATAACTTAAAAAGTTCTAGACGAAATAATTCAACGCTTACACGGTACTCTGGTTTGATACTTGGTACTCCATTTCAATTTGTAGGTTGTAGAGAATGCGTGCACCACGCAGGCAACACGTTCACCATGGACGAAGCAGTGGGAACTGC
The DNA here is from genome assembly GCA_903798355.1 of Fraxinus baroniana. NCBI lineage: Eukaryota > Viridiplantae > Streptophyta > Magnoliopsida > Lamiales > Oleaceae > Fraxinus > Fraxinus baroniana. The sequence goes on from CAIGRO010068110.1 coordinate 18,096, forward strand.
ACATGTCAAACTTCAGTATGGCGACGATGACACACAAATCGAGGTATGCAGGCCGTTTAGTCAATGATGCTCAATTGGGACATTTACTCGGAACAGATGTCTTTCATGCGTTAACTTGATCTGATCTGTGCATTTACAGATATCAGTTGATTCATGTCCCGTAAATTGCATCTATTGGGTGGATACAGAAGAGCTTGAAGTGCTGGAATTCCTGATTCGACCTCAACCTAAGGAAGGCTATGGCGTATTTGGACAAGGCTGGGAAAGACCTGCAAACGTCTTCATGGCAGCAAAGTCTTTCAACAAACAGTTAAAGCAAAAAGTCGAAAACCAGAAGAGAAATGGTAATTCTTATCTTAATCCATTCATGTCTGTGGAACGGGCGATGTCACTGTTCGTATATTTATTGCTAGAATACTAACTAACTTTTTCGATCAGTCAGACTAAGTTTTTTCAATTATTTAATCAACCTGAAATTCATCAGAAGTTCGATGATCACTACTGTTTTCATCCCGAACATCAGTTTTGGAACGAATTCTTTCTGGTAACTTGTATAATTGGTATTGCAGCACAACCAACAGATAAGGAATAAATTTGGACTCGAGCATTTAAAATTGGAAGTTCTGCAGGAATTTGGAGAAGATGATGAAAATTACGATCCCATCGCTGTTAGAGGAGACCAGCGAACACTAAATGGAAGAAAAAAAACCAAAGCGACATATATGCAAACAGATTGAAAGCATTGCAGTTTTATTAGCAGAAATTAATGTTACTTTGTTGAATATTACTTGTACATATTGTTTCTCAACTGTATACTATAAGCTCAACAAATCCACACAAAGTTCTACTTTTATGTATTTTGTCATAAATAATGTTTTAACATGTAGACCCTACTTAATTTAGATTTAAAAAAAATATATCAAATTTTTAGTAGATTTTGATGAAAAGTGGTGTAATGTTTAATTGAAACGTTATGAATCATATAAAATATGTGGTTAAAACTAACCCCTGTTTGATGACAAATATTTTGTAAAAATAATGTTTTGAATACGGACTTCGCTACATGACCAGGGCAAAAGTGCTCATACACGCCTCCTTGTGATTATCCTACAAGTCACATGGAAATAACTTTTTGAATAGTAATTTTTTTGGGAGAATGTTATTAAAAAGTTGAAAATTTTTTGAATTTATGTGCAAAATATTTTATTGTGTGAATGTATAGTTAAAAATTATTATGAAAAATAAATTGTTTTGTTTTAAAGGGAGTCAAACATTGACTAATTGTTGACGTTAACTTAGATTTTAATCAAAATTTCTACCGAACCAAAGATGGGGCAAATTGTCATGTTTTAAATTCCGTTTCCTCGTATTTTTTTCCTTCCTTGTAGTCAGTGGCGGACCCAGCCCACCAGCCCAGCCAGGGCGGACGTTGACCGGTCAACATCGACAATCAACGATCGTAAAAGTGGGATCGTTCATTAATTGTCTACACTTATCCCTAAATCCTAATTTCCTAAAACTCTAAATTCTCAAATTACAAATTCACAATACACAAACACAATTCAAAATTCTAAGTCAAAAAATACAAAAACATAAATATACACAGTCCAAGGGCGGCACCCATCCATAAATTCTCATTTACTCATGTATCACA
>CAIGRO010068112.1:0-14811 GCA_903798355.1 Fraxinus baroniana
CCCTAAGCCACCCCCTAGGTCCGCCCATGACCATGGTCATCAAAGATGAAATATATTACCTGTGAGAACAATTGTGCCAGACATGCAAGAGATTCTCATTTCCTTCACTAGGAGTTTTGTTGCTTGAATAATACTCTAGCAGTTGTTCACGAAATGGTACACATAAGTAAAGAGCCTGTAAAACACAATGACATTATTGGATTAGCATCAAATGAATCTAAGAAATGCTCGGCATAATAACATAGAAGCCTAGTGCTTTCCTTGTAAAATTAATTTGATTACAAATACACTCCCTTATTTAGACAGGCAACTTTCTAGTCTGGAACAAACTTGTAAAGAAATTTGTTTTCATTTGAAAATCTATATTACAGTTTCCTCTTTGGTGTTTGTAAAATAATTTTCTTGAATGGTGTCCACTACCTCAACCATCATCACTTCTCTAGCCACCAACAGTATCAACATATGGTTATATATTCATGCCGGGTGGAGTCAATAAAGTAGAAATAACAGTGGTAATTGGCACGGTGCTGCTAAGGTCCTAGGCAGAGGTCAAGCGAGCAGTAGGAAAATGACCTGCTTCCAAATGCTACTCCCGTCATTTTGCTTTGAACATGGAATAAATCATTTTGTAAATTCTAAAAGGAGAAAAACACAAAATCTTCAAGAAATTATCAGCTTATGCACAAACAAATGGATCCATCTAAAATTTTGTGGCAAACCCATCTAAAGAAATTCAAGAGAAGAATCACACAATTTTACAGTTGAACTTCACTCGGCCATCAACATCACACTACAAAACCATTTTCCTTTTCCTTCTATGCTTTCTTTTCCATGCCCCCACATAAAGAGCATGAATAGAAGTCCCAAGATCACTATTTTACACCAAACATAGAGACCCATCTAAAATTGCCCAAGAAAACCCAACAAAAAAATAGCAATTAAATAGTTTTCCCATGGTGGTTCAGTGAACAAGATGAGACGTAAACATGGAATCTTCCTGCTAATGATTTGAAATTATTTTCTTTAAAAAACCCAACATAATATTACAATTAAAATCTTGTTAAAAGCAATTAAAAAGGTTATGAATCAACAGATAATGGTTCTTAGACAGTAAATCTATTGCATTTAACATTGTGATACCGCAAATTCTTGTTTTAGAATCAGTGAAAATGTTTAAAGGATGAGAAAAATGAGGAGTTATATTGGGGTGATGAGTACACTACAGTAGTTTTTTATTTTTGTTTTTAGTTTTTATTAGATTAGGAGTATAATTGTAATTTTATTTTGGGTGTATTTATTGAAAATATATTTTAATTGTGGTGTAGTTATAATGTGGTGTGCTTAGTAAATTTTANTATAATTGTAATTTTATTGTGGTGAATTTATTGAAAATATATTTTAATTGTGGTGCAGTTATACTGTGGTGTAGCAAATAAATTTTGTAGTGGTAATATAATTACCCAAAACAAAATTATTTATTGCTCATACTTATTTTTAACTATATGACTGTGTTTTGAGCCATATTATTTTGGAAGAATGTATTCTGAAATAATAGATTGATGGAGAATGTATGGTTGAAAAAGAAGAAAAAGTTATTGATGTGATGAAAAATATTATTTTATTGAAAAATGTGTGGTTGAAAATGAGTAGAATAATGAAAATGAAAATTTTAATGTGTACCAAACATAGACTATACTCACAAAATTAATATTTTTCACGTAAATTCAAAATTTTTTTCCTATTTTTTAAAAATAAATTCTTAAAAATCACTATTCATGACATCATGTTTTCTTAATTTCTATTTATAATGGTAGTCACACAGACTCACACATGGGCTCAGTTCGCCTGCTCCATCCCACCAAGGAGTGAGTTGTTGACTCGAGTTAGGGTTTGAGCAACTTGTCCCATATAATACTTCTAATCAAACGTGATGTAAATAAAAAAATAAAATGTATAAAATACACGTGGCGGGAAATCACACATACGTGGCGGGAATTATAATACCAACAAAAATTCCAAAAATCGCATTTCACTTCTCTAATATTTCCGTTGGCGAATTCCTTTTCCTCTCCTTGAAAGAAATCCAAACCCTCGAGAGAAGCAATGGCGAAGCACTCGAGAGCGAAGGAATCCTCCGACGACGCCATTTCGGGATCCTCGGAGGAAGAGCAGGTCAACGACCAGGTCATTGATGAAGAGGACGTGGAGGAGCTCGAGGCCGTCGCCAGAACTGCCGCCGAAGATTCAGAGGATGATGACAACGATGAAGTCACCATCGGACAGGAGATCGAGGACAATGAGGTTAGAGTGAAATCAATATCTTATGGAGTCAAATGATTTTATTATGATTTGCTTATTTTTTGGTGAATGGAGGTGGAGATGGGGCAGATCTGTTTGTTTGGCTTGTTATTGAGTTTTTTTAGCTTGAGATTTTGGTTTTCAGTGGTTTACTATGATAATTTTCCTGGAATTTGTTATTGTTGCATAGAACAAGCGTGCTTTGCTAGGCCATTTGGGTTGGAGTTGAAGTTCAATGGTGTTTAGCTTTGCATGCATTGATTTTTAGGACTGTTTTAGGCGTTTAGCAGTTCTTATGTTATTTGATTCTAAAATATGTCACGTTTACCGGAAAATGAACGAGTTAAAAAATATAGAATTTGTAAAGTTGGTTTCTTTTGAGCTTAGATTTGTTAAAATTTAAACTTTTTAAGTTTTTGACAAATGGACTTGTATAGTGAAGTTAATTTGAAGTTCTACTAAATCTTGATGTGTTTTTATATTATTTGCAGGAAGAAAATTCTGCTTCAAATGAAGTTGCCAAGCGCGAAAAAGCGAGGCTACAAGAAATGGAGAGGTTAAAGAAGCAGAAAATACAAGAGATATTGGATGCACAGAATGCTGCTATTGATGCTGACATGGTGATTACCTGGCATAAATATCTTACCGCTAATGATGCTTCTAATGTGCTCTCTTAAGGGAATTTTTCTGTTGATATTGGTTTATTTTTGAGCAGAATAACAAAGGAAAAGGTCGTTTTAAGTATCTCTTGCAGCAGACGGAGTTATTTGCTCACTTTGCCAAAGGTGATCAGTCTGCATCTCGGAAGAAGGGAAAAGGAAGGTTAGTTGTGCTCATCTGTTGCGCTCTCCTTCATTATAATTGCACTGGATGAGACTATCCCTTTACCTAGAGACTTCTAGTGTGATATATGCTGATGTTAGCTGCCAACTGTATTCCAAATTATGCTATATTATTGCTCCACCTGTTTATGGGCTGGTATAGCAGTTGACATGTAACAGAATTTGACATCCAGTCCAACATGATTTTGGTTGTGTTCGTCCCAATTGTAATTTTTAGTGGTCGCCATGCCTCAAAAGTAACTGAAGAAGAAGAAGATGAAGAATATCTCAAGGAGGAAGAATCTGGCGCCGGAAATACAAGACTAGTGGCACAGCCGTCTTGTAAGATTTTTGCTAGCACTGTTTAAAGTAGCTACCCTTTTTTCTTTGCTCTGAAATGATATTTCCTTATAGTGGCTTACAGATTGTAACATTAAAAAGAACTGTAATTGATTATGTGGTTCATGGATTGACGTGTTTTTGGTTTGCTACAAAAGAGTTTGACAAGAGAAGTTGATACATTTTGCTTTAACTTGTTGCAAGTTGAAATATTGTTGGTGTAATCTTTAATCCCCATATTTAATGGCAGTCTTTATTTAATATTTTTTGGCTGGAACTATAAAATCTGTATTTGTCTTGCAGGTATTCAGGGCAAGATGAGGGATTACCAACTTGCTGGTTTGAATTGGCTCATAAGGCTGTACGAGAATGGCATCAATGGCATACTTGCTGATGAAATGGTACGAGCAGAGACTAGCATTTGCCATTGAGTAATGCAGTAATGCATATAATGATATTTGTTTTTGTCACTTCAATTCAGGGGCTTGGTAAAACATTGCAGACAATTTCCTTGCTAGGGTATTTGCACGAATTTAGAGGAATAACTGGCCCTCACATGGTTGTCGCTCCAAAATCTACACTTGGCAATTGGATGAATGAAATTAAACGTTTCTGTCCTGTTTTGCGCGCTGTAAAATTTTTGGGAAATCCAGACGAAAGAGTAATGCCTTTTGGTACTAATATAGATATTATTCTCCTTCTCTTAATTTCCCCATAGCTAATTCTCTTTTTTGTGCTCCTCGAATGCCTGATTTCCCAGAAATATATACGAGAGGAGTTGCTTGTTGCTGGAAAGTTTGATGTATGTGTTACAAGTTTTGAAATGGCCATCAAAGAGAAGTCTGCATTGCGCCGCTTTAGCTGGCGATATATCATCATTGATGAAGCTCATCGAATTAAGAATGAAAATTCTTTGCTCTCAAAAACAATGAGACTTTACAACACTAATTACCGACTTCTCATTACAGGAACTCCACTTCAGGTATTCTTGCTGTCTTGCTAGCTTTCTGATTACTCCATGAAGTTGCTTCTTTGCACTCTGTACTTTGTACTCCTAAATTAAAAGTACAGTTTGTGAAATATCAGATGACCTTGTGAATGTGATAGTTGTACTTATAGCATATCTACTCAGAGTGAGTGCCATCTAGTGCGTTCTTCAGTGTTATATAGCTTTTGAAACTTCATAGCCTTGCCTTTTTGATTAATGCAATTTCAGGAAGGATCTTGTAGGTTTGTGATATGAGCTACTGTACTAGGATAGCTTTGCTTGATTTTTGTATGAAGAATTCATTTATAATGTAGGATGAGCAGGGAAAACTGTAACCCTCTTATTCTTGCAATATGATTACGTTATGTACTACTTAATGGATATTGGCGGTGATTTATCATCTTTTCATGAGCATTTATTTTGTCATACTTGTTATGTTGCATCACGATTTAATATGAGGCAGACGTCAATAGTTTACTGTGTTTCCATTGTCTTGTTACTTATATTTTTTAGGAGCATTGGTATGCTTCCTATAAGTATTTATTGTTTGTGATTTGCATTTATTGTTTGCAGCAACTTCTCTTGTTGTGCAGAATAATCTTCACGAACTGTGGTCTCTCCTGAACTTTTTGCTACCGGAGATTTTTAGCTCAGCTGAAACTTTCGATGAATGGTTCCAAATCTCTGGGGAAAATGACCAGCAGGAAGTTGTCCAGCAGCTTCACAAGGTAACCTTAATTACTCTTCTATAAGATACACGTCTCTCATGGTAAAAATGAGTTAGTGTCATTAACCGGGTCAATTAGAAACTTCATAATAGTTGGCCACTATGGCAGCTTGATATGCCAGAAATTGCCAATTCCCCTTCATATTACTTCTTGGTGTAAGCTAGAACCATCACATGTTAGAAATTCTTCCAGTACATTTTTAATCAGGGCTAGCTTTTCTAGCATCCTTATGCATCATATTTTATCTACATTTTAATCATAATGAGCAACTAACCGAGTAATGGGTCTTGTTTCGCTCATTGTTGCACCCTTATTTGGCTAATCTTGAATTGATGTTATGGCCTTATTGACAGCAATTATTTGATAAGCGGCCTGGAATTTTGTGTTTGGACTTGGAACATAAATTTATTAGATGTCCAAATGTGTTACTTGTGATTGAGTAACAGTCTGTTTACACATCTTTAATTTGTTTTGTTATTCTGTCTGCAATGTAAGGTTCTGCGACCTTTCCTTCTGAGAAGGTTGAAATCTGATGTGGAGAAAGGTTTGCCGCCCAAGAAGGAGACGATTCTTAAAGTTGGCATGTCTCAGATGCAGAAGCAATACTATAGGGCTCTGCTGCAGAAAGATTTTGAGGTTGTAAATGCTGGTGGAGAACGGAAGCGTCTTCTGAATATAGCTATGCAGCTGCGTAAATGTTGTAACCATCCATATCTATTTCAAGGTGCTGAACCTGGGCCACCTTATACCACTGGAGAACATCTCATAGAAAATGCTGGTATGAGCTCTTTTTCTTTTTGTTATCAACATTGTAGTTGTTTGGAGCTACATGTGATTCCTAGATCTCTTTATTTTTGTTATTTTATGAACTGAATTCCTTAATTGCAGGCAAAATGGTTCTTCTTGACAAGTTGCTTCCAAAATTAAAGGAGCGTGATTCTAGGGTTTTGATATTCTCGCAGGTTCATTTCTTTTCCCCCTGACCTATAACTTTTAGTTTTTACTTCCATCTATCTTATTGTACTTTACATATTTGCAAATATTTTGGAATTCTTCTGTGGAAGTTACGAGCTTGACCCAACTAACACCTAGAAGGGGGTGGATAAGTGTTTGTATGCTGAATTTAAATTTGTTAATTAATAACAGCATCAAGTTACAATTATTAATTTTATTAAGATGAATTCACATGTAATACTATCCTAAGTTGGATTACTGCAGTTGATATATTGCATAAAATAAACAACACCATGAAATTGTTGACGGAGATGACCCTTGCGGAATAAAAACTCCGAGCCCAAGCTAGTAGTATCCACTATAAATGTTAAAGACTTGTAGATTGTTCAGACTGACTAAGCCTTAGTATTTTGTGACCTCCTGACTGTAATCACTATGGCCCTCCTGGACTACGTGTTCTTGCACCACCTCCCAACATTCTGGAATCGTTTATTTCTTGTGGATCACCTGAGAACTACCGTTCTTCTTCAATCGGAACTCCGATCACTTTTCTCGATCTTTAGAACTTTGACAGACTATGCGAAAGTTGGGTTTTGGTGTTTTGATTATATGGATTTGATGTTTTCAATGATTTTGGTTGAATCCATGGAGATTGAATAATAGGTAGGATGTGATTAAAGCAATCTCTTTGATAAAATAATATTCAACCCAATCTTTTCACGAAGTGGGGTTTGGATATATATATATATAGTGTTTAGGTTTTAGGGTTGTATATGATAGAACTCTTGAAAAACGCAAATTAGGGTTTAATGGTTAGCACTGTTGTTCGAGCAAGAGTCCATCGACGGACGAGTGACGGGTGCTTCGCTCGAGCTTCTGTTTTGACGGACGAGTGACAGGTGCTTCGCTCGAGCTTCTGTTTTGGACATTCAAGCAACAACTTGGCAGCATGCTAGCAGAAGTTCGTCAACTTTTTGTTCTTGTACCATAACCGAAAACAAGGACTCCCATTTCATCTATACAACTTAACAGCCGACTTCTTGACTTTTCAAACTCTTTTACAACTAAATTTTTGTCTAAAAGTTGCCAACAACTATAAAATCTAACATTCTGTAAGACTTTTTTGATATGGGTTTCCTTGTTTCTTTTATTTCACTTTTGATTGCGTTTGGCGAGTTCATTTTGATTTTGTTAATAGATGACACGGCTGCTGGACATTCTTGAAGACTACCTGATGCTCCGTGGATATCTTTATTGCCGAATTGATGGAAATACTGGTGGGGAAGATCGTGATGCTTCTATTGAGGTCTTCAACAAGCCAGGAAGTGAGAAATTTGTCTTCCTACTGTCAACTAGAGCAGGTGGTCTTGGTATCAACCTTGCCACTGCAGATGTTGTCATTCTTTATGACAGTGACTGGTGAGGAATTGCTGCATTTGTTGTGTAATGATGCATTAAGGGCTATAATTTAACATCTAAATGTTCCGAGTCTTGGCTTCATTGAATTGCAGGAACCCTCAAGTGGATTTGCAGGCTCAGGACCGTGCTCATAGAATTGGGCAGAAGAAGGAAGTCCAAGTGTTCCGATTCTGCACTGAGGTTTGGTTTGTTTTAGTGTTATGATTGTATTGCAATTAGGCTTTTTTGGAGGCATGATGTACTGATGTGCATTGCTAAATCAATCATCTGCAGTATACTATTGAGGAAAAAGTTATTGAAAGGGCTTATAAAAAGCTTGCACTGGATGCCCTGGTTATCCAACAAGGGCGACTAGCAGAGCAAAAGAGTGAGACTTTCTTCTCCTCAGCCTTTCCTCATTGACTACTATCAGAAGTATGCATTTCTTTTTTCAATTTCTTTATGGTGTGTTATGCAGCTGTTAATAAGGATGAGCTGCTGCAAATGGTCAGATTTGGTGCTGAAATGGTGTTCAGTTGCAAAGATAGCACTATCACGGATGAAGATATAGATAGGATTATTGCAAAGGGAGAAGAGGCAACAGCTGAACTTGATGCCAAGATGAAAAAATTTACGGAAGATGCTATCAAATTTAAAATGGACGATAGTATGCCTCTTCTTTTATTGACTTAACTAATTCACGTATTTCATTTTTGTTAGATTCATCTGCTGCTGTTAGCTTGTGCAACTAATAATATGTATTGGATTTTCTGCAGCTGCTGATTTGTATGATTTTGATGATGAGAAGGTAGAGTTAATTAATTTTGCTCATGGTTGTCTAATATGGCTTCTTTTTCTATTTCATTGCTATAGTTCCTTAATTTCTGTTTTGTAAATTTTCTTTTTCTTGGTTTATAAAGGATGAGAACAAGTTAGATTTCAAAAAAATTATCAATGATAATTGGATTGAACCATCAAGACGAGAACGGAAGCGCAAGTAAGTTTCTTCAATTGCCGACGTTGTGTGTATATATATATCAAGTGTTTGTTGTCTAGACAATAACACAATTTAGTATGTCGTTAGTTACTCGGAATCCGAATACTTCAAGCAAACAATGCGCCAAAGTGGCCCTGCAAGGACAAAAGAGCCTCGAATTCCCCGCATGCCTCAATTGTAACCCTCTTTTTGATTTCTTGTTTACTTTAATACTTGTTTGTTGACTGTTTCTGCATCTTAAAATGTATCGTCTTTGTCAGGCATGACTTTCAATTTTTCAATAATCAGCGTCTTAGTGAGCTGTATGAGAAAGAAGTGCGCTATCTCATGGTGGGTAATATCTTGGGCTGCTTTTCGATTCTTTGTGTTTGCATCTATTGTAACATTCTCTTATTTCATTGTCATCATTTCAGCAAGCAAATCAGAGGAATCAAATTAAAGATACAATTGAGTTGGAGGAACCTGAAGGTTTGTTAGCTTCTTTCGTCATGAGTTCATTTTATTGGTTGGTGGTTTCCTATTGGACAGTCTTGATGTGCTATTTTCTCTAGACTCGGGAGAGCCGTTGACTGCAGAAGAGCAGGAAGAGAAGGAGCAACTGCTGGAAGAAGTGAGTAGTTTTTCCTAATGTATGCTGTGGGAATTTGAAATCTTTCATCTTTGCTTTACATGATAAATTTTGGTGCATGTAGGGATTCTCGACATGGAGCAGAAGAGATTTCAATACTTTCATTAGGGCCTGTGAAAGGTACGGTCGGAATGATATTCAGAGTATTGCATCTGAGATGGAGGGGAAAACAGAGGAGGAAGTTGAAAGATATGCACAAGTTTTCAAGCAAAGATACAAAGAATTGAATGGTTAGTTGTAATTTTATTAGTGCTTAGTTTTTCTTTTTGAATAAAGATTCTAGACACAACTCGATATTGGATATGTTTAGGCTCTCTCTGTGGTTGAAATTAATTATAATATTTTAATTTTGGCAAATGTGATCTTTCCAGATTATGACAGGATTATTAAGAATATTGAAAGAGGAGAGGCTAGAATTTCAAGGAGAGATGATATCATGAAAGCAATTGGGAAGAAATTGGATCGCTACAAGAATCCATGGCTCGAGTTAAGGATCCAGTATGGCCAGAACAAAGGGAAGTTATACAATGAAGAATGCGACCGTTTCATGGTGAGACTTCCAATCATTTAAGCTCCTTTGAGTTGTATTATAGGTCATTCTGATTTTCCGTCTTGGGCCTGTCTTGTATTCTCTTTTACTGGATCCTTCCACAGATATGCATGGTTCACAAGCTTGGGTATGGTAACTGGGACGAGCTGAAGGCAGCCTTCCGTACGTCACCCGTGTTTCGATTTGATTGGTTTGTAAAGTCACGTACAACTCAAGAACTTGCAAGGAGATGTGATACACTGATTCGTTTGGTGGAAAGGGAAAACCAAGAATATGATGAGAGGGAGAGACAGGCTCGTAAAGAGAAGAAACTAGCAAAGGTTTGTCAACCATCTTTCATGAGTAAAAAATTCACTTATTATGTAGACAAGTAAGTTTTAAAATAGCCAAAAATGCTCTCACTCTTCGAACCCCCTTTTCCCCTTTTTTCTCATTCTCAAGGGGAAATACTATCAAAGCCACGTGGATCTTCATCGGAAGCCAGTGCTTGGCCTCCCTGTATTGTCTTAGCTCGTAACCTTTATCATTTTCATTTCTTAATAGAACACGACACCATCCAAACGCGAGATGGCTAGACAAGCTGCTGAGAGCCCTCCCACACAGAAGAAGCGCAAGGAATTATTGATGGATGATTATGTGAACACAGTACGTAGTTCTCCTTTGTTGGTTTATATCATTTTATTTTTTCAGAAATTGCTTCCACAGCATTATCTGTGTGCCTAAACAAGAGCTACGGTCTTTGGCAGGGAAAGAAAAGGAAATGATGTTGACCGATTGGGGCGACACAAGGAGTCGAGTATTTTTGTCATATCGGAATTTCCTAGTTGGGGCATTGGATCCCTGTTTAGGATTATTTTGGCAGAAGCTGCTTCTTGACACGAGTAATGTGGTACTACATCTAGATTGCGAATTAGTGTTGAGCTGTATAAACCTGATGTACACAGATTGTAATGATCTTGTTATGGACTTGCGATGATTCTGAAAATTGTGTTTAGCAGTAAGCAACCTTTGGTGTTCCAGACCATCCATCCCTGGCTATCGCTAGGGGTGGGTAAGATTGGTTCATGTAATTGGAACAAAATTAGACATCTTGAAAATCTATAATATACATACAATAAGATGTTGNTTCTTGCACATTATTGTTGATTATTGTGAGCTAATAATCGGTTCTCCTCCCAACAGATGTTGCACAGAGCATTTCTTCAATGGGTTAACAATGATTGCCCAAAAGGACACCATTAACTCCTTTCCATTCTCCTCAGGAAATCATTATTTTGCTGAAGTATTCTGTCTATACCGAGCTACAAGAATGATTTGACATGGATTAAGGCCTTCCTCGCAAGAGCCAGATGGAGAGTACAAGATAATGCATCTGTGCAAATTTTCCTTTATCCATGATGACCCTAAGAAGATACAATGACGGTAGGGCATTCGCGACATCAAGGTTTTAGCACAATGAATCATTTATAGCATCGAAACTGACCACTGCATTTCCCCGCTCTCTCTCGCCAATTCTCGCCCCCACGCTTTAGCGATGGTAACTGCTCGTCCCCTGTATGGATCTTGGTTCCTTGGTGTTGTCTAGCTGAACCACTGGGCTTCGGAGGGGGGAGGGGGGTGGGGGATATATACACTTAACAATTAATTTTAATAATATATTTTATGGAATTCATAACTATTTAACTTTTATAAAAATTTACCAAAAAATTGATTTTAATCTCTATCAAACAGGAGCAAAATCACAATAAATTTGAACTTCGATAAAATGCAAATTTTAAAAATCCTCCTATGATCGTACGCTGATCAAATATACAAATTATTTATTTCATTTTAAAGCTTATTTCGAGAACTACATTTGGGTATATCGAATAGTCCAAACATGTATCGAAAATAGTTAAAAATAGTTAAACGTGAGTCGTAGTCCTTGTTTGAAATAGTGATTGATGTAAGAATATGTAGTGGAAAAGTGATGAATTTTTTTTGATTTGTGCGTAATATTATTTTATTAGAAGAATGTGTGGTTGGAATGAAAAATGAGAATGAAAATGAGAAATTAATGTGTGACAAAAGGGAGCTTAAAGAAAAACGTTTAATTCATATTTTTTTTAAAAAAAAATTCAATNCGAGAACTACATTATGGGTATATCGAATAGTCCAAACAGATATCGAAAATAGTTAAAAATACGTTAAACGTGAATCTTAAAGAAAGACGTCTAACTCGCATTTTTTTAAAAAAAATTCAATTATTTCATTAACATTAATTATTTTTTACAATACAAATTTCTCAATATAATTTTCATCATTTTATGGAATATGACATAAAAAATTTCGAAATTTTATATCTGAAGAAGTCATATCCCCTCTAAATTTTCGGATGCAAAATTACATGAGGTTTGATTGTAAAATTTTTACCAACTTTTTTGTAAATCCGATTGTGCTCTCCCTAGCTTTAAAGTTTGCGTCCGCCCCTGGCTGTACCTGCATTGACAGGAGTCACATGACTGTCTTTTTGGGAATCTGGATCCACCACCATTTTCAGTTCCTTGCAACTATGCACCCGGGTTGAATTGATGGAAAGTACATCTCTTCCAGACATCAGGCGAAATCTTATTGGTGGACATGGAGCTGTGTTGGCCCTACGACATGTCTCATCCAGGCCATCCATTCTATCAGACGTGTTCCTTCGATCGTCCCCATGCCTCGAAGTCGGAAGACCAACTCTGTTAATCTGGGAAATGGGTGCATATCGGTCGTAAGTTCGGGATTATGTATATGTCAAAACAACAGGAACTTACAAAGTGCATTTCATCCCAGAATCCCAAAATGATCTCCTACTCTTGGGTGGGTAATATAAAATTCACGTCAGCGAATAGATCTACAATTTTTGACAATTTCATCCCAGAATCCCAAAATGATCTCCTACTCTTGGGTGGGTAATATAAAATCCACGTCATTGGTCAGGTCTACAATTTTTGACAATTCAACGTTGAATTGTCAAAAATTGTAGACTTGATTGTTGCCACATCAGCACATAAATATTAACATTTGGTGCTCCATAGAGTAGCATGTCAAGCTTTCGTATTCCTGGTCCTGATTTCATCGACACATACATATAGAATTAGTCATTCAGCCTACTTGAAGTCTAAAAGGTTAGCTTATAAGCAAGCAAATAAGTTTTAAAATAAATTACTTTCATTATTTAAAGTCACAAATAAGTTTCTTATTTTACTTTAAATAAAGGTTATTACTTTCAAACTTAATTTTTCAGCTTAAAACTAAGTAAAAAGAATTTATTTAAACAATAATTTATACTGACATTTAAGCTTAGTGAATACGGCTAGAATATAAGAATAACTTAATTGTTTTGTGTAAAAGGTTAATATTTTATTTTCTTCTAATTTTTGGAGAAGGTAATTATTGATCATGTGGATTTTCTTTAGCCACAATAAAGATTTCTCGACAATTCTTTGGTGATTTTTATTTGAAAACTTGTTGTATAATAGAAAATAACTCATAGAACAAGACATATAAATTTAAGTGGAAGTGTTCCAAATAACAAAACAAATTTACCGTATATGCAAATAGTTGGTTGAATGGAAGCATGTTGATACATTAAATGCACGTTGAGTTCACTTGTCAGTTATATATGAATTCACGTGTCACTTGGAAAGTAAATTCATATGTCAACGTGTATAAATTTTTTGAATACATAATACATTTTTGCGAATCTTGTATACTACTCTATACGCAACCTTTGGAAAAGGGGGAAAAAATGCAAAGAAATTTTATTTTTAGCTTATGGATATTTTTAAATTAAATAATTGCTTAGGTTCAAGGATACAAAAGAGTTCCTTCTTGAGTTACTTTGAGGGCATTAATGGTACTATATATTGTCAGATGAAAGAATATGTAAGTAAGTAAAAGAAATAGAATTATATAAACTTTAAAACGGATCTTTCTTCACTACCAGCCCCTACCGAATACTCACAAATAGGGGGGGGAGGTGGGTATTTTTTTTTAAATTTTTTTATTAAGGCTGGGACCCGCCTCATGTGAGGGAGGCTGCTTTGCCAGTCCTTTTAGCCTAATTCTTAAAAATTTGAGGCCTTAGCCGACCGCCTAGATTAGCTAGTGGTTGAGCTGACTACGAGGAAAAGTGTTCTTATGGAGGATTTTTAGTTCAATCTAACTTTAGAACGTGTTAGTTTGAGTTGCCAATATTTTCTAGGTTAAATTGTACATGTCGGCCACAACTTTTGTAGTTGCAAAATCTTTATTTGACTCTCGACTCTTCGAGGCAAAAAATTCTCAGATGCCAAAATTAAAGATAGGCCATGCAACTGTAACAAGTTCTCAACAGAGGGAATCAGAGTATTGCACAAAATCTTTATAAAGATTTTGGCAGGAAAAAGAAAAATAAAAAACATTTGAAATTAATGTGACAATTAATCTGCATCAAATAGCATGCATAAAGCGTGTTTGTCCACTTGCCTCTTTGCAATATGTTCTTCTGCCTTTTTCATCTCCTTTCTTCTTTCAGAATTGGAATAATTAGTGAGAGAGAGAGAGAGACCACACAAAATCTAAAACTGATCCTTGTGATGCCAAGAGCCGCCCTCGTACTTGTTTATCTTTAGAAGTTTGACATTCTTTTCTGTGCAGGGGCGGAGCCAGGATTGGTGTTCAGTGTGGGCACAATTTGTCCAAGCATAAGAGAAAATAGGAAGTAGTCTATTGTCCTTGCTTGTCGACTTAGACAAGGGCGGAGCCAGGATTGGTGTTCAGTGTGGGCACAATTTTGTCCACGCCGAAAGTCGAGTTTTTAGTCATGGATGTGAACACCCCGATTAGAATGTAAGGATGAAAAACCAATAGGAGTTGAAGAGGATAGGAAATTTGAAGGGGAAAATATGGAATCACCGGTTAAGGTGGATGTAGTTGCAATAGATGAAGAAGAAAGGGAACAAGTAGTAGAAGACCAAAACGAATCCCTTGTTAAGGGGAACACAATTTCAATGGAGGAAAAGGAACAAGAGCATGACATGAAGGAAGACATTGAAGTGAGAATTGAAGTGGTGGAAGATGAAAGCAAGGAAAATGGTAACGATTA
>CAIGRO010068126.1:0-12363 GCA_903798355.1 Fraxinus baroniana
AAAATGATTGCAATTCTACCATTATGATGATATTACGTTTTCCAGTTTCAGAAAAATAAAAGGATCGTCATTTGATCTTTTAACCAAGATAAAGTTACAAAATCAGAAACATTGTCAACATGATTTTTTAGAACCAGTCCATTTTTTTTTTAGTAACTTTTGTTAAGTGGCCTTTATGTGATTTTCTGATGTCTCATTATTGTGCCCTACTGTTTCTGGTTTTAGAAACAAAAAACAGGGGGGAGGACTAAAGTTCTTCTGGAGACAGTTCCTGTCCACAAGCTGGCAGATATTTTTGTTGCCAGCTTTGAAATTAGCTTCGAAGAGCAGCTGTCTATGTTGGATTCAGTCGATGTGAAAGTGAGGCTTTCAAAAGCCACTGAATTAGTTGATAGACATTTACAGGTATATGAGATGAAGTTTTCATTCATTGCATTTATTTATTTTGTCCTTTTCAGATTCTCGAGTCATGC
Organism: Fraxinus baroniana; assembly: GCA_903798355.1. Lineage (NCBI taxonomy): Eukaryota > Viridiplantae > Streptophyta > Magnoliopsida > Lamiales > Oleaceae > Fraxinus > Fraxinus baroniana. Next base: position 474 of record CAIGRO010068126.1, read on the forward strand.
TATTACTGTTTACTTGCAACAGTCAATTCGTGTAGCAGAGAAGATTACACAAAAGGTTGAGGGGCAGTTGTCAAAGTCACAGAAAGAATTTCTCCTTCGGCAACAGGTTTGTTTTTCCTCATGATTTTACTTCTGCTACAAAATTTAACAGATAATATATACTATATGTTAAGATTTGAGTGGTTTATCTACAAATGAAACGTAGGAAACTACTTGGTGCAAACTCAGTATTTCACTTAGTATTTTCCAGGGTTCAGTGTTCTTTCTTTAACTCGCAGGGTGCACATAAATATTAACCAAACATATTTTGATCTGTGTAAAGCAGTTTTTTTAGTTGTTGGACACCTGAGCAATGTTTCCTGGGTTGACTTTTTTAGGTGAGTGCATTAGCTGTCATCAAAAGGTACCGAAGTGGTGCAAACCACTCACTGAAAAACACCTAGAATGAATTCTACAATCATAAATACAGTCCAAAATGCACAAAAATATCCATATCCAATGATGTTCATGTATTAACAAAGAAAACAAGAAAAGTGTTCTAAAAAAGTTCTTTTTTTGTCCTAACCTGATTTATGCTTTCTTCCATGTATTTTAACGGTCTTGGTAACATGTTTCTCTTGTTCTGGACCCATCATTCTGTTACGTGATGAACTTCTGAGTTTTTTTCCAATAAGACCTGAAATTTTATACCATCTTATCTGTTAAAATCATTTCTCTTGATGCCCCTTTTCTTTTATTTACTACAATACATGTTTCTACTGTCACACTGATATTGTTTGTACTTGGACATGTATTAAAGAATGTTGGTTTTATTTTTCCAATCTAGATGTGAGTGCCTTATTGTTGTCACTTCTGGATGTTTACCATATAGAAAACATTAAATTCAGTTTAGGGGTCTCTTCCATGGAGGACAAGCAACCTTGCTTTAAAATTACCTGAGAATAAATGGGTTCACTTCAAAATATTGAAAGAGTTGTCTTTTCATAGTATTTGTGTTTCCCAATCGGTAAGCAATTTCTTTTGGTGAGCCCAATAACTCGCATGCGAAAATAGTTTTACATATTTGGTGTCTCACTGCAAAGAAAATTTGTGTCTTATCTCCATGACTACACATCATCAACAATTTATCAGTACATCTCTTTACTGAATCCTCTTTTAACCTGCTCCAGATGAGAGCGATAAAGGAGGAACTTGGTGATAATGATGATGATGAAGATGACATGGCTACACTGGAGAGGAAGATAAAAGATGCAGGGATGCCACCAAATATTTGGAAACATGCTCAGAGAGAACTAAGGTATGTTTTATTGCAAAGACAATATTAACAGCATGGACGAGTACAAACTCAATCTTACTCTCAGTAAACTTGGAAAGTTGGAATCAGGTGCATGAGTCCTTCTTTGCTATTCAGCTCAATTTGATGCTACATGTACTTGAAGGTCTAATGAAATCAACTCTTTTGCAATCCTGTTATACCATGTTAATTTTGGTCAACCCCTTCTCTTCTAATATGCTGTACCTCATTAGATTTACACAATAGATGTTACAATCACCTAAGAAATCATTCCCTTAATTTATCCTTAATTGGTACCGTATCCACTTGTTGGCGTATCTTCCTCGTTTCTTATTTATTCTAGTATGGAAACATTTCTATCTTTAACAGATTCATTTCTGCTACGTTCAGTGATAGTGGGTTTTGCCAGCATAATTCCTGGTATCATATAACACAATTAATTTAATAACCGTTCCGTAAGACTTGCCCATTTAATGATTATGGCTTTCCCATTTCTATTTTACCCTATCAAGGATTATATCCTTTGTTTCCTAATTATTTTACCTCTTCTGTAACCATGGAAATGGTGATGTTATTAAGCTCTGGGATCAAATTTGTTATGTTTTCATGCAGCACAATATTTGCAAATTTAATGGTTTCAATTTTCTTAGTGTTGTTGCAATGGACCATGTATCTGTTCTTCATAATGTTGCATTTCCAGAATCTTCATAACCTAATGCACATTATTTGTTATGGTATTTTAATACTTGTAAATCCAGTAGCCAGAGCTGCTTAAAATGGAAAATGTTTCAATGTCTATTTACATTTGTTGGTCTGTTGCCTGATTTTTACATACGTGATGGTCCATCTTTTTCCAATTCACAAGCTTGATCATTATTATATATGGTCAATTCTTTACTTATAATCAACCTTTTAACCAGCAGCTTCCAGGTTCTTTTGCATGATGTGTTTCTTAGTTTTTTTTGAACACTAGTGGAGGATCAACTTTAAATATCCACCAAATTCTTATAACAGGAGACTGAAAAAAATGCAGCATCAGCAGCCTGGGTATAATAGTTCACGTGTATACCTGGATCTTCTTGCTGACCTTCCCTGGCAAAAGGCTAGTGAAGAGCATGAATTGGACTTAAAGGCTGCAAAAGAGCGTCTTGACAATGACCACTATGGTTTAGTGAAGATCAAGCAGCGGATAATTGAATATCTAGCTGTTCGCAAGGTCGAGTCTTTATTATTTGAGTTTTGCTCTAGGCATTTTGCTTATCTTTTGATTGTTGAATTTGACATGCATTGGTTTCAAATGTGTCATTCAGCTCAAACCAGATGCAAGAGGCCCAGTATTGTGTTTTGTTGGTCCACCAGGTGTTGGGAAGACGTCGTTAGCTTCATCCATTGCCACTGCTTTGGGCAGAAAATTTGTTCGCATGTCTCTTGGTGGTGTGAAGGATGAGGCAGATATTAGAGGGCATAGGCGAACATACATTGGAAGCATGCCTGGACGTCTTATTGATGGGTTGAAGGTATGAATGCATATAGATGGATCATGGTCCCACCCATACACGTTTTATAGGATCCTGCCTAGTTCCCCAGGAGTTTGTCACGTGAATGAACAGATAATAGAATGAATTCATTGATCAGTGTGTATATTCTAGAACGTGTATGTAAGGTTTGCATATTTTCCCCTCAATGACAGGGGGGTGTCCATCCAAAAGTGAGCTTCTACTCATTGAGGCACTATAAGTTTGTTGGGTTGTCCCAGCATAGTGTGATCTGATTTTTGACTGGTCAAATAAGTTGTGTTTATGCTGTCATAAAATTTTGGCGTTGTCTTCCCTTTTCTTTTGGAAAGTGGAGGTTCAGAGAATCATAAATTTTGAAGGATGCAATCAAGCAATACTAAAATTTTAAAGAAAATTCGTGTAAATATTTGAAGGTTTGGGACTGGAGGTGGGGGGTGTGTTGCTGATCCACCAAGGGGTTGGATGATTCTGGAGATTAGAGGCCTAAGGAATTATTATGAACACTAGTGGGAGTTCTAAGTGCAGAGCAGTGTTTTGCAAAGAAACTTGAATTTTGATACCGAACAACTTCGAAAATGACTATTTGCTTTGCTCAAGAATTTCTCCACTTGCTAATTTTATGGGGCTCGTAAATATTTTGTTACACCTTAACGGTTTTAGTTGAAAGAACTAATCTATCTAGTTACTTTATATTTTTCTTTTCTGGAGCCTGTAACAGGTTTAACATTCTAGAGATTTTTGTCTTGGTAAAAGTAAAAGTTCTATTTCCATTTACTACTTTCAGAGAGTAGGTGTTTGCAATCCAGTTATGCTTCTGGATGAGATTGACAAAACAGGTTCTGATGTTCGCGGTGATCCTGCCTCAGCATTACTTGAAGTTCTTGATCCTGAACAGAACAAAACGTTTAATGATCAGTATCCAACCATCATCGTTATCTTCATTTCTTTACATTACGTTAGGAAAATTATACACATTTATATGTGACCTTAAATTTGACTGGTTGACATTCTAGTTGACACGCGCACACACACACACACACACACAAGCCATATGTGTTTAATGTTGGTCTCTCGACTGCATGGTGCACAGTTATTTGGTAACTATATCTGTAGATGGACTTCTATTGAAATGCAATTTGAGAGCTCATGGACGATATAATTCTTTTCCTTGCTGTTGAATTTTGTATTTTGACATCTGTAACTGCTACTCCATTTCTCTTTATGATGCTCTTTTTCTACACAACTTTTGTTTCTTGAGCATATCTTCTAGCAAAACATTCTTCACGGGTTCCCCCTTTTCCATTTTATGAATCGGGGAACTCGGAAACCAGTTGAAAAAGTATTTGTTGTATAGAAGTATGCACTGTTGAAGAACCACGAACGGGCTTGTACTTTCGATGGACCTCAATCAGTGTACATGTGGCAAGCTACAAAAAATAATTGATTTATCATTTTCTTAATCTCAAGGAAAACTTATTTACATACTGATTTCTTAACTGGAGTTGTTAGCTATTTGAACGTGCCATTTGACCTTTCAAAGGTGATTTTTGTGGCCACTGCCAATAGAGTGCAGCCTATTCCACCACCACTCTTAGACAGGATGGAAGTCATCGAGCTGCCTGGCTATACACCTGAAGAAAAGCTTAATATAGCAATGAGGCATTTAATTCCACGAGTACTGGATCAGCATGGCTTGAATTTTGATTTCCTTCAAATTCCTGAGGTATTGAATTTATTATTTATCATTTGTCTCACATTTATTTAGTTTGAATTACGAGTATGTCTTTAGACGTGTGATTGTGCAAGTGACTGCTGATTGCTTCACGCATCACACTAGATAGATTGACCGTGGAATACTAGATATGCATGCTTTTGCTTTCTGTGTGATGCTTTCTTCAGCTGGTGTCATATTTTTTACAGCATTTCCAAATCAGTATGACCTTTTTTCCAAATTTTTTTCCCTTTCTGAAGTACTATTCTTGTTTATTCCAAAATTTGTATTAATACATGTGGCTCTGGTGGAGACCCAACCATTGTTCCCAAAAGCTCAGGCTTGAGGGGATTGGAATCTCACACCTTTTAGACCATAACAATACCCCACGGCCCAAATTCGACATCTACGGCGGCCCATCCAAGACGACCTTCGCATTATCAGCCGGCCCATCCACTTGGCTGTTGATATTCGGCACTTCGCTTGGGTCGCCCCTTTCGGGATTCGAACCCAGGATGTGGGATTGCTCTGATACCAATTGGTAAACACCCAACCATTGTTCCCAGAAGTCCAGGCTTGAGGGGATTGGAATCTCACACCTTTTAGACCCTAACAAATTGGTGGAGACCAACCATTGTTCCCAAAAGCCCAGTCTTGAGGGGATTGGAATCCCACACTTTTGAGACCCTAACAAATTGGTGGAGACCAACCATTGTTCCCAAAAGTTCTGGCTTGAGGGGCCAAGCTCCTCCCTAATAACTCAAGCTTTTAGTTAACATGGTTCTACAATTTTTAACTTAAGTATCATACTAATGATGCTGGGTCGTCCTGTTTTCTTCGTTTATTTAATCTGTCCGGTAAACTTGCTCTGGATACTAAGTTTGTATATATTGCAATATGTAAATAAAATATGCTGTGGAATTTTCGATACTTTGTCCTGTATTTGTTGTAATTTGTCCTTAGTCTTCTTAATTTAGTTTTATATTTTTTACTGTACGTAAAGAATATATTTATGCTCATTTATTGCCCACCTATTTTTCATCGAAACTTTTCCCCATCAAACTCAAATATGTGGTCAATTTGCAATTCGCTTGATACTTGTCAACCGCTAAACTTTGGTCACTGAAAAATGTTAAGGTGACCAAAAACGATGGTCCTTATACATGTGGTGTGGGCCTTGCTTTTGTGGTAGGCTACGGTGAAACTTATCATCCAAAGGTACACTAGAGAAGCTGGTGTCCGTAATCTGGAGAGGAACTTGGCTGCCATAGCTCGTGCAGCAGCTGTTAGAGTTGCAGAACAAGAAAATGACATGCCACTTAGCAAAGATGTCCAGCAGATTGCCTCACCTTTGTTGGAGAGCAGACTTGCTGATGGGGCTGAAGTGGAAATGGAAATCATCCCCATGGGTGTTAACAATCATGATATCTCACAGGCATTGAGGATCACGTCACCTTTGGTCGTGGATGAAGCTATGTTGGAGAAAGTACTGGGGGTAAGTAGTATTTCCTTTAAAGTTATGAACCTACAAATAAAATTGAGAAACCTTGATTATTTTGGGCTAAAGCTGCTTGGACATATAGGGACATATATAAGATTTTTTATGCCTCGTTCTTTTCATATCTTGTGTTCATTTCTGATATGATGTATATTCTGTATGGTGGCACTGCAGCCCCCAAGATATGATGATAAAGAGACTGCCGATCGAGTTGCAACTCCTGGGACATCTGTTGGACTCGTATGGACAGCCTTTGGTGGAGAGGTTCAATTTGTTGAAGCGACTGCAATGGTGGGAAAAGGTGATCTACATCTCACTGGCCAACTCGGGGATGTTATTAAAGAATCAGCCCAGATTGCAATGACATGGGTAAGCATTTTCTTCTTACATAGATTTGAGGGAGATGGATTAGTTCCATATATGTCGTGAGCATTAGTTTTGATGAAAATGTAGTGCATGATACTTGTGTTTATTCTCAGAAGCAAGATAAATATATATTTTAGAAGCAAATCGGCAATGGCAAAATACTAGTAATTCTCTTGGTGCTAGTCAAGTATTTTTAACAGTGGGAGAACTGAAATATCTCTTGAGCTCATTGGACCCCGTCTTAATGAAATCTTACCTCGTCTAATGTTTACAATAGTATGAGATTATAATCCCAAGGCAAGAATTGTGGCTTGCCACTGTTATAAAAACCCTGGGCATGGTTTTATCTGTTTTTCTTAGTCCCAAGAAAAGTATATAAAATTTTGCTAGAGGAAATGACAAAAAAAAAAAAAAAAAATTGAGACTTTGTATGGAGTTCTCTGAGTGTTTTGAATGTTTTGAGGGTTTAAATATCAATGTCTCAGAGCTTGCAGAAGCCCATATGCCCTTTTAAAAGTTGGGGCTTGTGGCTCTAAAATTTTAAGAACTGTGGTTGTTAATTTAGCTATAAGAAGAACTGCCACTTATCATCTAGCATTGAATAGGGTTCCATGTTTCTCAAAAAGTGGTCCTCGTCATCAATTCAGAAGACACTTTGAACTGCGCTTTTGTATTGACTCTTTCAACTGTGTTATTTGATTCCATTCGATTTTTTAATAGACTGCGCATAATACTTCAATTCCCACTTTTTAGATATGCAGTTAAATTTTGTTTCTTTTTAACTTAAATCCCTATAGGTACATATATACAATTTCATATGAGAGACTTTACTAGAGAGTTTTAAAAACTTTAAATTTGTTGGAATCACGAACAATTGTCAAGAGGCAGTTGAACTTTTCTTTTTATACGAAACTTTTATCTTATCAAAAATAAACTAATATAGTGTATTATTCTAAAATTGAGAGTTACTTTCTGCTGTAGCAAATGTAGCAATGACAACAGGGCATAGGAGTATATAATGTTGTATTGCAGTTAGCTTTTTTGATATCCGTAAAGCAAAGTAAATAAGAAATTGAGAGTCACTCTACATGCTTCTTCCCATCTCAGTAAGCCATTAACATTAGTGTGTGAGAGAGATAGGAGGGAGTTATAATATGTTGACAAGATGCAAATACATGAGGAATGTTGTATGAACTCATCTATTCTCTCTTGAGATATTCAATTTGTTCATAACTGATTTATCCCAAAGCATTTGAGTTTCAAAATAGTGCATTTTCTATTATGGTTTCATACATCCATTACTTCTCAATCTTCATGGTGGTCGGATCAAAGAGAAACGGAAAGAAGAAGATGTGGGCTATGTATGGGTGTTGGCTGGTGAAGATGAGGTTTACTGCATCAAGGAAGAATATTGATAGGAACCACAATCAGCCTTTTGAGAGGGCTGTACTCTCCACAATACGGTTTTCACTCACTATTTTGCATACCCAATCCTTTCCCCCCTTCTTTATTTATAAGCTACTTGTAACTGTTTTTACCTCCCTTTTTTACTCTCTAATAGACTAGTTTTCCACCCACTAGTAGGTTATTCTTCTTCTAGGTCCTTCTAGAATGCATGAGGTGGATAGGAGCCTATCAATACCCCCGGTTTCCAAATCCACCTTGTCCTCAAGGTGGGAGTCAAGTAAGTGTTGGTGGTGTCAATTGCCTGCTCTTCCATCGTCACGATTTTGGTAGGGAAGATTGCTGTCCCTTTTGGAGCCCACTGATTGGGAAGAGTGGCTAGCATGGTGTATTTGGGTCCACTTGAGTCTTGGGCTGCGATACCCACTTGATTTTTGTCTTCAATTACTTGGGTCATAAGTCATCTTCATGATAAAACCTAACTCACTGGCCATAAAAGAGAGACTTCAAGGTAGGTGTCTGATTTTAGCCCGAGGAAAATACGTGGGCTGTAGCTAATAAGTGGGATGCTCGAGTTAGTTTTGATTCTGGATGGGCGGAAACATAAATGGGCCTGTTTTAAATACTCATTTCGGTCTTCTTCCTGTTGGCCCACTTCCTAGCCAAAGTCCAAATCCATCCAATCCAATAACTTCCATTTGTTCCTCTTCTCCAGATTCAGCCAAATTTTAGAGATCCTTTCCATCTCTGATCTCTTCTCCTTCGGCAATGGTGATGGTAAGATTTCAATTAATTTCTGATTTGTTCTGATGACGGTTTCCTCCCAGCGGTTCAGTCGGGCTTCGCTCTCTTCGATTTCTTAAATTTTTGGTGGGATTTCAAAATTAATGGTGGGCTTCGGCTAAGTGACTGCGAACTCATTTTCCTTCCTGTTCGGCTCCTTTCCGGTGGTGCGTGATGCGGCTAATTACTCTAGCTTACTCCAATTTTGGGGGAATTTCAGAAGTGAAGGTGAGTTCTGGTAACAGGGTACCGACTGCTGTTGCAGGTTTTACAAGTGATAATTCAGCTGCTAGATAGGCTTCTTGCCTACTGGACTGTTGAATATTTGATGTTATGGACTTGTGGATCTTAAATGGGCCATAAGTGGAGTGGGCTTGTTGCATTAATTCATTCCTGTCTGTTAGGCAGAATCTCCATCTTCTTCGACGTGTTTCGCAGCAGCAAGCCAGATTCAAAAACCTCCGGCGGAGGAGAAACCAATAGCTCCTCGTCCTCTTTGATGGTGCCTTGTTGAGGTGGAAGGAACTTCCAGTCTGTGACCTCTTCAGGTAAACCAAATCTGTCAATCATCAAACCCTTCAATTCTCCCCAAGTTTTCACTGGATTGACCTGCTAAAACCCATCCAATGCTTCTCGGCCAAAACAAGCTGTTGCAGCATCTATTTTCTTTGCTTCTGATAACTGATTTCTCGAGAAAATCTTCTCTGCCTCCGACACCCACCATTCCGTGTTTTCCCCGTAGAATATTGGTATTTTTAGTTTACCTCGTGCATCCAGCCCCGAATCGTCGTCTTGGCCTCCTTCCCTTTGCATTATCAGCTTCTCCAACCGATTGAAGATTGTGCTCCATCTCTCCTCCAGTTGTTTGCTGAAGTTTGCTTCCATTGGCCCCAGGTTCAATGCTCTAATACCAATTTGATAGGAACCACGATCAACCTTTCGAGAGGGCTGTACTCTCCACAATACGGTTTTCACTCAATATTTTGCATGCCCAATCCCCCCCCCCCCCCCCCCCCCCCCCCCCCCCNCTACTTGTAACTGTTTTTCCCTCCCCTTTTACTCTCTAACAGACTAGTTTTTCACCCACTTATAGGTTATTCTTCTTCTAGGTCCTTCTAGAATGTGTGAGGTGGATAGGAGCCTATCAAATATCGGCAGTTTGATTGTTTTAATCTAGAATAATAAATAAGAAATTGGTATGACGGCAGTTTTAACGGGTGTAGAGGAGTGTTAAAAAGAGAGTGCACATATTGCTATCAAAGGCATACAAAAGAAGATATGTACCCGAAGACCTGCAAATTCCCTTTTTGTACTCTTGCATTTTCTCATCTCAATATGAGTTCTCTACATTATCTCCATATTTCCAAGTTGATTAAACATACGATTCCTCTGATTTCCCTTTATTTGAAAAATTCTGACTAATGCTTCAAGGATCTGGATACTGTGTAATGGATGCATTATACATGTCCTGCACATTTCTGTCTGGTCCACAAAGCAAGATGATTATGTGAAGTAAAAGTTTTCTTTTTGTTTTCGCAAACTTTATTTTATTTCTTCCTCTACAGGTAAGAGCGAGAGCAACAGAACTTAAGTTGGTTGCTGCTGAGGAGACTAATCTCCTTGAAGGCCGGGATATTCACATACATTTTCCTGCTGGGGCTGTACCTAAGGATGGACCATCAGCTGGCGTGACTCTTGTAACTGCACTGGTTTCATTATTCAGTCAGAGAAAAGTACGAACAGATACAGCAATGACAGGGGAGATGACTCTTAGAGGTTTAGTTTTACCTGTAGGTGGTATTAAGGATAAGGTATGCTTTCAACCTATTTTTATGGCATTTATTTTGCTACGTATGACCTGGGTACTGGAACAATGACTATTAATTAGTATTTAGGTATGGTTTCATCAATCTGAATCAATGCACTCCTTCGACTCTAGACCATAAAAGAATTTCTTGGTGGAGAAACTCAGTTTAGCGTCTGTCACGTGACATGTTTGCTGCCACCTAGCAAATCACCTCGTCAAAAGGATTAAGCTACCTTAAATAACTGCAGAAGAAATTAGCTCACTTGTCCTAGAACATTTTGAACATTTAGTGAAATAACCTAATCTGATCAAGAACTATATAGCATGAACAGTATGTCATGCTACAATAACCTGGAATGGTAAATCCTTTTTCTCTCCCCATTCTTTCTATATCATATCCTCCTGCAACCTCTATCCCTAGCAAAGTTAGAGGATTTGTATATTCTTTGATATGCTAAAGAAAAACTTTGACGTAAGATTCACCAGACTCTGATGCTTTGAATCAAATATAGTTTGAAGGTAGAAGTTGGTATTATACCCTCTGATGTTCAGACTTGGCATTCCGGTCGGTATACCCATGTTGACACGATACAACACGGGTACATGTATAAAATACGGTTGGATCTTTCAATTTCAAGCCGACGCGGAAACCTAGGAAGACTGACCACGACCGGAAAAGATGAAATAAAAGAAATGAAAGGAAAAATAGAAACTAACCCTACCACGCTGATTTAGCTCGGTTTTGGTGTCTATGGCCCCAAAGTTTAATGGGCTCTGGAAAATTTTCAGCATGTCTGGAGAAGACGAGAAGCGGCTGGAAAAGATTAGAGAATTTTCAATTTTAAGGGTTTGATAATTGGGTCAAATTGTTTAAAGTGGACCTAGTCACTTTTTAAGTAGGTCTAGACAATTTTAAGTGGAAATTACATATTTCCAGACCTTTAAAGATCTAAGTGCAAAAACTAGGTGCAAAATTGTTTTAATCAAAACTCAGGTAAGAAATTAATAATTAAATATTTATATATGCAACCCTAAATCAATTTCATTTCCACCCGTTTCATTTTCTCCCTCTCCTCTCTCGTATATCCCCCCTCTTCTCTCTCTACCGCCGTCGAGGAGTGCTCGCCGCCGTCAAGGAGCGTCCACTGCCGGAGATCCCCGCCCAGAGAANAGGTGCAAAATTGTTTTAATCAAAACTCAGGTAAGAAATTAATAATTAAATATTTATATATGCAACCCTAAATCAATTTCATTTCCACCCGTTTCATTTTCTCCCTCTCCTCTCTCGTATATCCCCCCTCTTCTCTCTCTACCGCCGTCGAGGAGTGCTCGCCGCCGTCAAGGAGCGTCCACTGCCGGAGATCCCCGCCCAGAGAACCATCGCTGTTGTAATGAAAAGGAGGTCACGGCGAAGCAGATCCACCGTAGTAGCTCAATCTGGATTTTTCTCCTTCAGGACCACCGCCTTGAACACCCATCGCCGGTAGTGTTGATGTTGGCGGTGCTCACT
>CAIGRO010068149.1:0-10999 GCA_903798355.1 Fraxinus baroniana
TTTGTAAGAATGTATTCTAGAATTATAGATTGATGGAGAATGTATGGTTGAAAAAGAAGGAAAAATTATTGATGTGATGAAAAATATTATTTTATTGAAGAATGTGTGGTTAAAAATGAGTAGAAGAATAAGAATAAAATTTTTAATGTGTACGAAATCGAGGGTTGTCAACTTTTTGCCCTTACACCTACTTAAAAATTTAAAAATTAATCCCTCTCAGAAACACAACCCTCGCGCCACTATTCGCCGCCATCTCCATGGCACTTTCCACCACTCCTCCACCACCTGACCGTCCTCCCACCGCCTCCGCCTCCGCCTCCTCCTCCAACGCCACCGTTACCGCCACATCCACTGCCGCAACAACAAGACACATGTTGCCTTACCCCAGACCCCCTAATCCCCACACGTACACCCCAACTCCCAACCTCCAACCTCACCCCTTTTATTCATCCCCATCAAGACAATTGCCCTCCAATCCCAACCCCAGTTACGCTCAATTAGTTCCCCGGACAACCCAATCCGACCTCCACCCTCGCCCAGAAGACCCCTCACAGCTGCATTACCCCATCGCCTCCTCTGGCCGAGGTTTCCTTCCGAGACCCGTTACCATGCCTGCGACCCGATCCACCTCGAGGCCACCCTTGGTGTTCTCTGCAGCAGATCTAGGTCATGGTAGTTCAGGGTATTTTAGGCCAACTCACTTGCAGCACGCGCTCCTTGGGTCTGGTCCCAGTTCTGCTGCTACTGGTGGGGTTGTGTCCGGTGCGGTTAAAGGAATTCCTGTATCGACTTCACACCACACGAAGGTTCGTCTATTTTTAAGTATTAATTCATGTTATCAAATAAAATTTGAATATATATGATTCTGCAGCTTTGTCTTACTGAACTAGGTATAAGCTGTGCCATGCTTGGGATATATTCAATTTCGAAAAAAGCCTCTGATTAGAACTCGCTCCATGACATATCTCTATTACAGTAATTGTTCAGAATAAGTAACACACAGTCTTTGTTACTTATCATTGTCAAAGAAATGTAATTTGACCTATAAAAGAGAATGAAATCAGATTTATTTAATTTTAACAAATTCAATACTCAGATAGAGAAAATTAATAATCCAAATTCTTTACATACGGCATTGTGTTAATTATGATATTCTTATTCTCATTAATCCGGAGCCAATTGGTTTAAGAAACTTTAAAGAGCATGTATACAATTAGATTTAAGTTACATATTTGTATGCATAATGACATGGTTTTATCACCGATTTGTTTTGAATTGTAATAGTTAGGGAAAGTGGTAGATGGTGACGCCCTTAGTATATATGAATGAAGAAGAAACGTAAAATGGTTGAAATAATGTGTTCACCTGACATCAACCAGTTGAGTTGTAAAGACTCGAGCCTTGTGCCCGGCCGTTCTCTTACGTACTGTCCGCTTTGGTAGGAAATCTTTCCTCTTGCCCCTTATCGCTTTCCCTAAAGATTCGAAACCAAGAATTCTGCATATGAGAGATTTAAGTTGAATATTGGTACCAAGTGGGCAACAATTGGTTGCATAATTCAACTTAAGCCTTTTATAACGTAGAAATCTTGGATTGGAATCCTAGGGATGTGTCAGAGAGTCGTGAAGGGATAAGAGGGCAGATGTCTTTCCAAATTAGATAATAAGTATAATATANATGCAAGAAGGGGTAAAACGAATTACACGTCCAACATGGAGGGCAGCCAAGACAATTAACCATTAGCTAGGGGTAAAAGTGTAATAAGATGTAATAGGATATTCCAATAAATGTGAAGGATGTGGGATCATAGAAGGCATTCTTTTCTCTGGGAATTCAGTTAGAGTGGAGAGACCGGGCCTCTCCAATAGCCCGGGATTCTGTTACATTTTCAGCTGCCATTATCAATACAATTCTAATATTTTTGCCATTCTCTCCATCATTTCATTTGTTCTACAGGGTATAGTTGGGAGTGTGAATTGGGTCTTAACAAATTTGGTATCAGAGCACACGATCCAGGCACAATGACTCTCGCAGATCGAGTGGGGGGGCTGGAAATCCGTTTCGATGCATTACAGGAGGAAGTGGGGGTGATGAAATCGGATCTTCAGAGGGACATGGCAGGGTACGAAAAAAATAGCCTTTTTTTGTAATGACCCGGGCTTCGTGTCCAAACCGTTATATCATACTCACTGTTTACTTTGGGAGGAAATCTACCCTCCTACCTCTCACGTAGGTGTGGGCATCGGGTGGGTCGTCCAAATATTTCAATACTCGGAACCACCCATTATGTTTTGGGTATTTTATAAATGGAACCATTCGGTTCCTTGTAATTATTGGAACCAAACCTAAACCCGAACCGTTGATTCCAGTTTGAGTTAGGTTTTACCTATAATATTTTTTATATATATTTCATAAATATTTTCATATACAACTTCTGGATACGTATACCTAGCATTCTACTACTCGACAAATAAGTATGTGATATATATTATATTTAAAGTATTGTTTGGATACAATTGTCAAGAATTGTATTGAAGGAATTTAGATATGGATAGCTTTTAAGCTATTACGTGTCAATTAGGAATTATCAACTAAAAAAAGTAAAGAAAATCATATTTTAGGCACCTTTAGTTTCCATGTATTGTTTAAGTTTTCTTGATTTGTGTATTTACAAGATTGATAGGCTTTGTGAAAAGGACCTAAACTGTCTAAGGAGAGTTTTGAGATTTAAGTGGCCCACTTGTGACCCCTCTCTTTACCCGGAAGCCTTTTAGTTGTGCATTTTTCAAATTAACGAGACGAAAAAATAAAACCAAATCTAGAAACTCTTTTTTCAGAAACTTTTAAGAGAATTTCATTCTTAGAATTCTATTCCAAGAATTCCTACTTTATGGAACTTTTATTTCTAGAAAACCTTTGATTTAAAGAAATTCAAATTTCAAGTATATTTTCACTCGGAAAGAGATGAATATAAGATAGGTCCAATTGGTGTTAGGATTCAACTCAAGTCTCTCATTAGACAGGTGTCTTGAATTCGAATCTTGGGGGATGCGATAGAAATCCGTGAAGGGGTAAGATAGTATGTAAGCTAACGGTTTGGGCATACGGTCCCAGGTCATTATATAAGAGTTGCTTTGAGTTAGTATATGAATATGACTACAAAATCCATTGTCACTCGAGCAAGGCGAATGTAGTAGCAGATGCATTAAGTAGGAAGTCAAAAGGTCAAGTGGTGATGTGGACAACACATAAGCCTTTATGGAAGGAGTTCGAGAGATTTATGTCTCGAGATTGTCATAGTTCTATGTAAAGCTGTAGCTCGGATGATAGCACTATTAGTATGACCAACACTCCGTGATAGAATTAAGGGTCATTAGAAGGGCGACCAATCCTTAGGATTTATTAAAGCTGAGGTAGATACGAGAAAATGAAAGGATTTCACCATAGCTGATGATATGGCACTGTACCATTTGGGAAGGTTGGTACTAAAATGTATCACGACCTAAAGTCGGTGTTTTGGTGGAGAGGAATGAAGAAGGATATAGTCGTGTATGTTGAATGATGTTTGACATGACAGCAAGTGAAGGCCAAACACCAACAACCATCAGGGGTTGCTG
Organism: Fraxinus baroniana; assembly: GCA_903798355.1. Lineage (NCBI taxonomy): Eukaryota > Viridiplantae > Streptophyta > Magnoliopsida > Lamiales > Oleaceae > Fraxinus > Fraxinus baroniana. Next base: position 3,618 of record CAIGRO010068149.1, read on the forward strand.
CAGCCATTAGATGTTCCAAAATGGAAATGAGAACGTGTGACAATGGACTTTGTTGTATGTTTTTCGAAATCAGTAAAAGGTCATGATTGATCTTTGATCGATTAACCAAGTCTTCTCATTTCTTGTCAATTCACATGAGTGATCTTTACTCTCTCTCTAACACAAGCGCTCACATACACTACACACAAATATACGTAACGCGCTCACGCAATCCGTGATTTGAAATCCAACCAACAAATTTTTTTTATCGTTTGAATTATGATAGATGCTTTAATGATTTAATTGTGTCAATAAATTTATTTACAATTTTGAACACCCTTTAAGCTAGTTTTAATTAGCCCCCGTTTGGTACACATTATTTTCAAAAGAATGTATTTTTTTTGGTTGATGTGATGGGGAATATGTGGTTGAAAAAGAAAGAAAAATTATTGATGTGATTAAAAATATTATTTTATTAAAAAATGTGTAATTAAAAATGAATAGAAGAAAAGAATGTATTTTTTTTGGTTGATGTGATGGGAAATATGTGGTTGAAAAAGAAGGAAAAGTTATTGGTGTGATGGAAAATATTATTTTATTGAAGAATGTGTGGTTGAAAATGAGTAGAAGAATAAGGATGAAAAAAAATAATGTGGCCCAAACAAGGGCTTAATGAGTTAGTGGCACTCAAATCGCTAAGGATCTTGGTTACCACATTTTTTTGTAATAACTTGAGCCTCATGCCAGAGGTTCTCTTATGTACTGTCCACTTTGGGAGGGCATCTACCTTCTTACCCCTCACGAATTTTTATCGCATCACCAGAATTTGAATCCAAGACCTCTCTGCCTTGTGAGAATAAGATTTAAGTTGAATTATGGAACCAATTAAAATCTTAATCATGTTATGTTGAAAATTTATTTATATCGGTATTAGTATTGTAGTCCAAAATTAATAAAGTATAATGAGACAAAATATAAACTCGGATGAATAAGGTAGAATTATAACATGTATTGGGCTGCGCACATACTTATAACATAGTTTTGATAAGTAATAAATTGATTCTATCGGGATGCGCACATACTTTTATCTCTTGCAAATGTAGTATGTCTTAAATTCGTAAATGTTATCAATTGTGTTTAACAAACTATGATTCTTTTGTGGGGTCCATTTAAGTGACAAATTTTTGGCATCTATTTTCCTTCAAGTTTCATGTGTGATTGGAAAGAAAGTTGGAATAATTATAAGTAAATTTCTTGACACAATTAAATTAATTATTATAGCATTTATCATAATTCAAACGATAAAGAAAATTTAATGGTTGGATTTCAAATCTTAGATTGCATGAGCGCGTGTGTATACATACACATGTATTTATATTGTAGGTGTGCAATATGTACATGTGTGTGTATATAATATTTGTATAGTGTCTGTGTGCGTGAGCGTATGTTGGATAGAGTAAATGTTCAGAGATGAATATTGTAATGAGTGTGTATATTTGTCAAAAGTGACTGTCTATCACTAAGAAAGGGGTTCAATTTATAGTGAGGATGTCATAGCTTATTCTTTGATCACATCGCCAATTAAGATAAATTTTGTGTAATATCACTGATTTGGCTAAGAATGCATGTAATAAGGGGCAATTTCTATAATTAAGGGAGCTATATTTATTCTATCAGCCTCAGTTTACGTAATTTTAGTCAGGTACGTTGAAATGAGATTTCTCTCTCCTAATATGACACAAATGTGAGAGTTATGATTGATGAGTGTCCTTTTTTCTTTCCAAACTTTTATACAAGTCTGCATGTAGAGTCAATGTACAATTATGCCAATTCTCTTCAATCACATGTGAAGGAAAATGGTTGTCAATAATTTGTCACGTAAGTGACCTCACAAAAGAATCATAGTTAAACACAAAAATGATGACATTTATAAATTTAAGGCACTAAATGCGCAATAGATAAAAGTATGCACGCATCTCAGTGGAATCAATATATTACTTAAATGTACATCTTATAGTTATATATAGGTCATTTATGTTCACTTCATCTCGAGACCTAATTAATGTGAATTTATCACTCTTCTTCCATTTATACTTTATTAATTATGGGCTATATTTTAAGACTAATATCAATATAAATAAATTTTCAAAATAACACGACTAAGATTATTCTTGAACAATTGTACTTAAGTCTTTAAACTATTGGGCAACCAAATGAGTCCCTAAAATTTGAAGTTGTGCAACTAATTCCTAAATTCCTTATTATCGGCTAGTAAAGAAAATTTGTGGTGTTACACGTGTAATGTGTTTGAAGTATAAAAGAAAAGAAAAGCATCAAAGGGGAGGACTATGAGCATGTTTGAGGTGGCAAATGCTTGAAAATAAGCCATGCTCTACGTGAAATTTCATTTTTAAGTTTCATTATTAGTTGGCCTTCTTATTTTTTCCACGATTTGTTTCTGGTTGAATATCATATCAATTAGCATAATGTCAAAAGCTAGTACATATCCACAGAAAACTGGTGATGGATATGTTCATGGATGGACGCAAACATTTAGGTTAGGGGGCACAATCAAACACTGTGCAAATCGAATACTTTGTTTTTCATTTTTGAATAATTCATACTTGACATGAAATAATGCAGATTTACATTTAAAAAAACATTTCTCCTTTAATATTTTGCTAATCATTTTCATGAATTTGATTTCAAAGAGTCATTTTATTAATGTTTTGTTCATAACAAGAAAATGCATATTTACGTTTAAAAATCTGTATTTGATACAAACAATCAATTCAAATAATCGAAAGGAAAAACATATCACTAATATTCAATACTAATAATCAATCAAATAAACACAATTCGTTAAATATAAATCAAATTGGATATAATGCGTTCATTAATACACATTTTATATACACAGTTTGATAGGAGAAAATTCAAATTTAGGCCTTGTTTGAGCCACATTTTTTCCTTATCAAAATGAAAAATATGACCGTTATCCATCACATCAACATTAAAATTCAAATTTTCTATCTCTTGTGTGGGGCCCATAACGGCTATATTTTTCATTCTCATTCTCATTATAATATGGCTCAAACGGGCTCTTAGGTTCTAATTACTTGAAAATTTGATTGAAAAGTGAAGATTTGTAGTAAATGTGATAATTTATAGAGAAATTATATAAAAATTTTAAAAAATTAGAATGGTTAAGATTTTGTTAAAAGACGTGAAAAAAAAGGGTAAAAGAGAGCAAGAGAAGAGAAAAATTCAAATTTATTGTGATTTTACCTTTGTTTGGTGGAGATTAAAATCAATTTTTTTAGTAAATTTTGATAAAAGTTAAAATAGTTATGAATTCCATGAAATATGTTATTAAAATTAATTGTTAAATTTGATTTAGATTAAAATTTAGCTTTTAATTGATACCAAACATGACTTTATTAAAAAAAAAAAATCTCAAAAAGTTGGGGGGTCACGTGACCCCTAAGACCCCATGGGTCCGCCCCTGGATATGAAACATATTGAAGGAAATTACATAGAGAAGACTAACACTGAAAGTATCTGTTTGAATCTCTCACCTGAATTAAGTAAGAGCAATTGAAAGAGAGGGATGAGAATGACAGTGAGAGAGGCTGAGACGGGCAGAAACATTGAAAGGACAATTGGTCAACTGTTTTTGTAAATTATTTAAGCACTCTAATTGTGAACCAAATCTTCAAACCTGGAGTTACATAAACCACATGGTGGTTGAGTTGGACAGGTAGATCTGAATTTTGGTAGAAGTAATGGCTCACTAACCAGTATTCTTAAGACCATGAAACTTTGCATATCTTGGATGTACTAAAATTAATATGCATCTTTTCAATATAAAAGTTATGAAATATGAGAATGAATCAAGTGTTCAATTGGAGCTCAAAGAGCTTCAATGCCTGTGCACACAAGTGGGAATGCATTTGTGCTGTGTACAAGTAAGATATCGAAGATTCAAAATTCCCCTTTTTATGTTTAAATTTCTGACTTCTGGAAATTGCATTTTTAGTCTACATTGAATTGTTTAATCTAAAAGTTGTCATTGAGTATCATTCTCTGCAGGAATTTGTTAATGTATAATACACTGCTGCTACTAATTTTTTATGTTTTCATTTTTTGGGGCATGCAGGTTGGTCCTTCAACTACCATCTCTGATAGTAACGGCTACAAAGACTTGAGGTAATGTTTTACACCATCTTTCTTTTATCTCTCTTTCGATTTGGTTGATCTCTTATGTTTTTATGATGGTGCCAATCATCTATATTACCTCCACACAAATCTCATATTTTTCTATGTTTTTCTGCAGGGATAGAAGTAGGGATGACACTATTACAGTTATCGGAGATCGAAAGGTAAATTCTCATGACATTGTATGTACATGTACCCACACCCACACATATACATAGATATGTGATGCTGGGAGATGCAACTATTTAGCCCAAAAGCTATAGCTGATGGGGAGGTGCAATTCATGACCCAAAACCAGGCCCGGGAATACACCCCAAGCCCACTCCATTCGGGCCTTATTTCGAAGGACACCTTCTGAAGGTGCCAATGGGCTATTCCCAAATAGCGATTCATAGGCCCATCCCATTTCAAGCATGTTCCTGCATCATACACCCAGCAAAAGGAAAGGCTCTAGCATTGACTGAACATGGGACCTCCAACTTTGATACCATATGAAGTAGAAGTACAAAGAAGAAAGGGAAAAATAAATCCCTACCAGGAATGGATTCTTTGAACCAAACCTGCAGCAAAAGACCCAGCAAAAAGAAGAATAGCAGATATGGCAAATAAATGGCAAACAAATAATAGTCCAACATATATGTCATGTGTCATTATATGCTTTGCATCAGCATGCATGTGTTCAAGTGAATACACGTATAAGTACTATGCCCTTTTCAAATAGAGATTTTTTTCCTTCATATGCACGCGTGTTAACCCTTGATCGTGGAACATTGATGGATTGTTGATTTCTTTCAATATCTCTCTCTATTCAAAGTCTGTGATTTGAACTAATCTTTCATCATTATTTTAAATTTTGCTTCAATTTACTCGAAAGATTTCATTTCTATTGGAATTTGGTTATTAACCATCACACCATGTACAAGGACCCCCTCTAAGCATCCTTGTTATTGGGATAACTCATCTACATTTATCATGCTAAAATATTTCTCGATTTTTTTCTGTATATATTCTTTATATATTTTGATAATTTTTTCAAATTTATGCCACTCGGCCGCACTATGAATTTTATTCTCAACTTTATATGTGTATAATTCTTAATAAAAGGCTTGTTTCATGTTGTAGGTGAGAATATCTGAAAATGCTTCTACTTATACCCTTTGCCGGTCATGGCTGAGGAATGGTTTTCCAGAAGAAACTCAGGTTTGACCCTTGAAAACACTTCTCTGATTTATGCATAGAAGATGCTTTTTACTGCTTTCGTACAGCCTCTTTATAATGTTGTCATGTACAATAAGCCCAAGGTTCAAAAATGTTGAATAGAATAAAATAAGATAGCTCTGTGCTTTACAACATATTGATCACTGTAATTGGATTTGGATGGTGTCATAAGAAATGCACCTTTTGATCGCACTTCAGTTATAGAATTTCTACTGAAAGCTATGGTTATGTGAGATCTATCTGTTGAGGACCAATTAAAATCTTAATTGTTCATCCAAAAATTAGGAATTCTCTGTTATAGATAAATCAACCCAACAGTGTGTGGTTCTTGTATTCCATGTCCTTGATGTTTTGCAAAATCTTTGCATAATATCTTCTTCAAAACTCCACCTTCCTCTCTGTAATTGAACCTAAAAACCTAAAATAATCACCCTTTTTGATTACACGATTCTCTATAGTAACTCTAATATTATCATTTATCCCTGTTCCTACAGTTGAGGACATTTCATATTAGCCATCTCATCCTACATCGTGGTGCTGTCATTGTGATGGGAATCCTAGTAGAGATATTATATAGAAGACTTTCAAGTTTAAATACTTATTGTAGGAAATGTAAGGGTTTTATTTTATAAGTTTCTTGAAGTTTCGATAAGTATTCAAGTTCAAGAAAATTTTCTGCCGCAGCCATTAACATCCATAATTGAACTAAACCAATCCCAACCTAACCAGCACATATTAACCCAAATACCAAAAAATACCTAACCCAAATAACATATAGCCCATACCCAACGTACAAAGCAAACACTAACATACCAGTCCACACCCTTCCCCATCCCGGTTCACCAATCCAAAAATACAATCTACGTCTGGCAACCTGACCCAATTACCTGACTGCTGACCCTTATTCCCACCACAAAACCTCTCTTCCTCACCTGACACCAACCCATACCCTAACCCTGCAATTGCTGTTGCTGTGCTATAAATATGGTTACGAGGCGAGATATGGATGGCAATGGGGCGAGGTGCCATCTTCTTCGCCAGGGATTTTCCTGTCCTGACAGTCCCCCTCCATGCTTACTGCCCTGATTTTCTTTTAATTTTTTTTTCTAGGGTAATTTGTGAATTGGATAACGGGCTTGGACATAAAAAAATGGGCTAAGGTGTTTTTCAATGAATAATCAGACTGTTTCTACGATTTTTCTTTTTGTTCCAAGTTGGAGTCAATCACACGTAGTCTGTTTCTAACTTTGTTTCCAAGAATCGCTCATAGGCCATGGATATTGACATTGGCATGCTTTCTTTCAGTTACAGTTTGAATCTTTTCAATAATGTTCTTGTCACTTTTGTTTGCGCTTGAGCTTGTGTAATTGCGTAAAAACTCTACTGATGTAAAAGAGTATCTCTCTCGTTTATGGTGTGATTTTGTGCTTTTAGATTAATATTTTGTTCATATTTGCAATTCTTTGGCAGCCTCAGCACCCAGATGTCATTAAATGTCTTCCCAGACCTCTGCCAGTAGCTTCACAACAATCAGATTCTCCTGGGAGGAAGGATGATGATAAAGAAGAGGAAGAAAAGGTTCGTCTTAGCAATCATTATCATTGTCTTTGGAATCATTCACTGTTTTTCTGAAATTTTTTAAAGTTCTGTTACATATAATAGAAACTGTTCACGAAAATATGTTTCGAATTTGAATCCCGCAAGTGCATGGTTCGTTGACAAGTGATAAAGTGGAAATCCTAGAATTTCGAGTATCGTTCCCACGAGGATTGATTTAACTAGATTTTTATTATCTCGACCTTAACTGAATCTATTAAACTCAAGATGATTGTTTTTATGATTTTATGATGAACCTATGATTAGTATGCAAATTAAACTAAAATTATGACCTAAGTGCAAAAATAATGGTTGAATGCAAAAGTTGAAGAAATTAATGTATGAAAAATCGTACTAGGATCCCGAATCAC